>CAJNIZ010042764.1:37381-58199 GCA_905231905.1 Symbiodinium pilosum
ATCTAAGAATTAGATCCCCTAGAACCATAGGGGAAATTATATAAGCATTATATAGGGGATTTAATGGGTCTATATAGGGGATCTAATTTGTAGATCCTCCCAGGAGTCTGGGAACCCTGAGCCATGTCCCTGGCAAAGCGAGGAGTTGAACACCACGTCTACTCGCATTCACGAGAAGGCCTTAAGCCAAACTTGGCTAGTTGTAGCAGGGAGCCCCCAAGAAGGCGCGATAAGCATCATACTGTGTTAAAAGCTATGGACTTTATGGGCTTCTACACTAGTTTTGGGGAGGGCAGCTCAGTACCGGGTTTGGACTGTGCGGCCCGGAAAACTACACTACCGTGTCGTCAATATAGTTCTGGAAGGGTTATAGTCTTGCCAATCATCCAGGATTCAGACCAACATCTGAGCTATAGTCTAAACTCCTAGTATCCCCCTTAATAAGCCCTATAGTAGTCCCCTATATAATCCCCTATATAACACCCCTTTAAAAAGTTTAGACTATGGCACATCTTGCTGTTGAGCACATAAACAGAAGTTGTAGGTATGCAGGCCCGGAGAGGAGAATTGAGCGTCGGCTTTGGGGTTGAGACTTTTTGGTTTCTAGTCCCCCTAAAGTAGATAGAATATGGGGTATATGGGGGTCTTATTATCATATACCCAAAGCCATCGTCTCTCTCCTTAAGGGGGACTATCAGGCTTCGCGAGGTACAGGGCTCAAGGTGTGGGAGTGGGATGTCACGATTCGGGTCGGCATCTGAGAACTATGCCTCCCTGCCCGCGCATCTTTGTGTAAATCAGGGCGTTATCCTCTGTAAACGGGCCTTGGATGAATCTTGCTGGATCCTATATAACTAAGCGCTCTCCGAAGTGTGGCCTAAGTAGATTCGAATTAGGATTCAGTGGGTGTGTAGTAGAGGATCCTGCGAAAGTAGGGCAGATGGATTGAAGGCCTGAAACCTCTTGAAACACCTCGCTACAGCGCATGAACGGAGGAGAGAAACAAATAGGTCTAAAGCGGCAATTTAAAGCGACCTCACCCGACCGCACCTTAAATGGTCTTGATAAACGCTAGTTCCAAAATGGCTTTAAATTGGAAATTGAATTCTTCTAAAGTACCCCGAACTACCGGGTTGACGACTGAACTCGACCCCGCCTAGTACTGCCACTGCACGCATCAGCAGTCCCACGAGGGCAGGTGCAACGACTTGTAACGAACTCCTGAAAAGCAACTGCTTCTTGGGTCGGGCTAGTATCCAGCATCCTTACTTGACGGCTCGGATGCGAGCCAGTAGATCATGATCTGATTGAACGTATCCCTTTATGGCGGTCATGCGGGGGCTTCCAAAACTTAATTAGCAATTACTTATTGGTGCTCTTTTTTGGGCTGGGGCGGTAAGTACCCCAATTCTTGGAAGCGTGGATGGGAAGGAATCCTCTCTAAATCCTATCTGTCTTTGGGGGTTAAGGGCAGCTTGTTTTGGGAAACCCCTAACAGCTCCCAAATCGCACCCCGAACCTTTGCCTGGCATGTGTAGAAGTAGCTGACAGGTTTGCTTGAGCTATGGTCTAAACTCCTAAAAGGGGGTTGGTTCTAAAGGGATTATATAGGGGAGTGTTATAGGGTTACTAGGAGTTTTAGATTATAGCTTACATGAGATGTTTAGGTCCTGGTGGCAGACCAAGTATGTAATGTAGCTTCTATTGCGACACAACTCTAGAAAGCTGGGTGGTTCTCTGCTTTTCTTGGTATTTCTTATCGGATTCAACAGCATTTTGTGCGCAATTTGCTTGCTTCCAAGCCGTGACTACGAGCAGGCAGCAGCATTGGAGGAGTTTCAGACGCGGCAGACGGTTGCAACCTCCGAACACGTGGCTGGGATTCAACAATGACATTGGTGGCGGAGTTTTCCAAAAGAGCATGATCTCTCTGAACTCTAATTGATCCCCATAGTAGTCCCCATGGTCTCCTGACAATGTAGTAGTCCCTAGATAATCCTGAACCAGTCATTGCCCAATTCTGGACGTATCTTGGAATCATCAAGCTTATCAGAATGTTATCCTGCCAGATGGGGATGATTTGCGGATTGGGCATTTCATTCCTTTGGGAAGTTTGTGATGTTTGGAGTGGCGCCTGAAGCCTGCATAGCGAAAGTCATGGGCACCATGATTTCCAGATGTGCTTGCAATACTAGCTTGCTCCACCCATCTAGGGACTTTGGGAGGGACTCTTAATAGGGACCCTTAATCCCATTACCATATATAACCCTTTTATCGTCATTATATAACCCCTATATCCCTAGGTACTCCCCATATTGACCCCCATAAGCTAGAAGGGTCCCTATTAGGGGTCCCTCCTAACGTCCTTAGAATCCAAAGTTCCTTGCCTCCTAGGAAGCCGGGTTCATTAGGGATTTTGGGTTTAGGCCTTAGGGCGTTTGGGGCGTAGGGAATTACAATGAGATTTGGATCCCTTGTGACGCAAGCTTTCGAACATCAACAGCCTCTATTCCCAGTTTCCGTTTCATGTTCTATGTTCTTTTCCATTTGATTCTTCATTATAGGGGTGTAACCCTAAATCCTAGACCCCAAATCCTAAACCCTAGTACCCTACACCCTAAACCCTAAACCCTAATAGTGCATGTACGTATGCGAGGCTGGGCTCGCACACAAGACCCTAAACCCTGGGTTTCGGGTTTTTTGGTTTAGGGTTTAAAGGTTTAGGCAACAGGGTTTAGGGTTTAAGTGTTTAGGTTTCAGGGTTTAGGGTTTAAAGGTTTAGGTTTTAGGGTTTAGGTTTTAGGGTTTAGGGTTTAGGGTTTAAAGGTTTGGGGTTTAAAGGTTTAGGTTTTAGGGTTTAGGGTTTAAAGGTTTAGGTCTTAGGGTTTAGGGTTTGCGGGTTTAGGTTTTAGGGTTTAAGTGTTTAGTTTCTAGGGTTTCGGTGTCTAGGGTTTAGGATTTAGGCCTGGGAGTTTTCAGGTGGGTAGCTACCAGGCGGGTATCCCTACACAAGGCTTATAATATGAGGCTTACAGGGGGGACACTGGGACTATATAAAGGCTATACACGGCCTATATGGGGGAAACTACCCACCTGAAACTTCCTTAGATAAGACGCTAAACCCTGTTTAAAAAAGGACTTGACGTGAGAATTTGTGCCCAATTTGTCACAAATCACCATAACCCAGAGTTTAATTTCGAATCGTTAGCTGAGCTCAGTACGGAATATCGAGCTTGCAGTTGTTTTAACCGTATCCGAGTAATTAACCACAAGCTGCAAGAACTGTATATCACCCCAGTAGACTCCAAACCAGGTTGCAGAATAGGAGTTAGGACTTATCTTTTTCCCACAGAACTTGCAACTTGGGAAGACCCTCCCAGAAGCCTGGTGTGATGGCAGGGCTCATGTTTAGGGTTTAGGGTTCAGCTGTATCTGAGGATCCCACTCAAACAGGAAGCAGGTCATGTTTAGGGTTCAGGGTTCATGTACAGTACATGAAGCTCCCTGAAAACTTCCTAAACCCTAAAGCGCTAATCTCTACACTCCAGGATATTCCAATTCAAAATGCCACATGAGAGATGCCCCAATTGATGGCCTCCAGTTAGATTTAGCCCACGAAGCCCCCTTGCCCGGCCCCAAAGAGAGGTTCAAATTGTAGGGCTTCGGATACATGGTACCTCTAAACCCCTCAAACCCCAAACCTGCAAGTCCTCCAGACTTATCAGCCAAGGAGTCTGTCGTCGCAGACTTGCGAAGGTGGAAATTGGCATTCATGCAGTGTGATTTAGGACACTTCAGAGGGAGTTCTAGTTCTCAAAATGGGGGGACCCCTAAAGACACCAATGCGGTATAGAGATCACGAGGGGGTCATGGGGGTCTCTATAAGAGGTTATATAGTTATATCGGGGTCATTTCGAAAAATGCTCATTAAAAGAGAGGGTTCTAGACCACAAGAGGGCTTGTGTAACCCCAACCTCCAAAATTGGGATTGTGACTATCATCTGGTTTGTGTCATCATCGTGGTTTTGATGGCACCTTGGGCACCGTGAAGTCCGCCTGTTCATTGGCGTGCTTACCTCAATCGGCGTTCACTGCGAAATCTAGGTATCGTTTCTTTCTAGCAAGCACTGCGGGCGGGGCGGTGCGCAGTTGGAGCATGTCAAAGACAGGAAGCAATCAGAAATGATGAATGAATCCTACGTAAGAATCATACATCTTGGTAAATACAGATGCAGACTTAATTTCTTACAGTTTGCACAATCTTCTCGGCAATGTCAGGCGTCGTGGAATGGCTGGCATTGCCTGAGAACCATGTTCCGCACGATGTGTTGTCATGTCTAGTGCTGGCAGCACGCGCGGCAGAGACGGATCTTAGTGAAACTTGTCTTGCAGGTCCTGCAAGTCTTCACCCTAAACCTTAAACCCTAAATCCTAAACCCTAGATCCTAAAACCTAAACCCTAAACATTAAGGCCCTTGAAAGGAGGGGTTTATTAATCATGGGTCTCCATGAACATACCTGAATGTCACTTGGCTCAAAGTTTCCCAGACAGATCCTACGGTGCCCCTTAAGTAGATAGAGTATCGGGATATGGGAATCTTATTACAATATTGGTCAATTCCATTTTCTATCTAGGAAAGGTCGACTACATATACTTATACCCTGCCCAAAAGACACTTCGGAAAAGTCTGTTCAGGGATCGTACTTAATGTCCTCAGCGATACTAGGATTAAGGAACATGCCTGAATTAAGTGGTGGTCGGCTCCCGCGGTATAGAATTCTAAACCCGCCTACAGCCTGAAGCTTAAAATTCAATACGGACAACATCGGTGAATACGGCTCCTTTGCTGGGCTGGGCCGTGTACTGTGAAGCTGTCCGTCTGCAGCATTTGTCAAGATGTCTTGCCAAATGAGCCATAGTCTAATATCCTTAAGGTTGGATTTATGGGGGATTAGAAACGGGACTACCATAGGGCATCTTAAGGGGAATTATAGGAGTTTAGACTATGGATCAGATGTATCACTGCCAGCATTTTCATGTTTCTCCTAGTGTCACTGTTGCTGTTGCTGTTACAAGTTGTTCTCGCTGTTCCTATTCCTAGTAGACATTGATATTGAGTACTACACGGAATAAACACTCCAATCCCAACCGGCAAGGAAGTTTCCTGGTACAATTCATTACAAGACATGAGAATTCTTGGATCACAGCTGCTCTCCGGGTAATGTGACTCGTGTTTTGTATCCACATTCCACATAAAACTTCTTCCCTGCATAAACAGTAAAAGATCTATGTGCCTGGTCCTTCGAAACATATGCGTAGCTGTCTAAGCCCTTTTTCCACGCTGATGCTCGGTCACGCCGTACAGAAAAGCCTTCAGCACTAGCGATGGTAGAATGCAAAAAAAAAGTCAAGAAGCGTGGACCACCGTCGGTACTCCTTCTAAATGGCCTTACAAGCTCCGTCGTGGTGCAACCCCGCAATTGCTCCTGTGATGCGCGCTGTTGTCAAGGAGTTGCAGTGTAAATCCCAAAGCCCAAGCTAGTCCGGTTTTCCCCTTAAAGATATTCTTCTAAGGATTACAGATGATATTGGTAGCAACCACCATGAGCTTGTCAACGAACCTCCCCTGAAACCCCAGTCGACGCGATGACTTGAGAGACTACCCTTTGACTTGTTTTAGCTTATCTGACCTAAACCTCTTTCATCAAGAGGGGCGGGTCATCCATCCCAGGATCTAAAACCGCCAAGCCCTGAACCCTTAACCCAAAACCTTCATTAACTTTTAAGTAAAAATCGTAGTTAACTCTTGAATTAAGGGAGACCTGGGACTCCAACTAGCTTTTAGGATCTTTTAGTCAAGGGCACTCTTGAACACCGACTTTGCTTGAAGCATGTGAAATGTTCTTCTATAAAAGGGGGTTTTATAGGGGATTATATAGGGGACTATTATAGGGCTTATTAAGGGGGATACTAGGAGTTTAGACAGTAGCTCATATAACACCTAACTTGGCCATAGCCGGCTAGAAAAGCTGGAGGTTGCAGGCGTCCCTCCAAGCGCTGCGCGACGCGGCAGTGGAGGCTAAGGCGCGACACTCAGAGGGCCGGGGCGAGGGGGCCGTGACTAAGTTATTCGGGGTAATTGTGAAGGAGGGTAAAGTTACCCAAACACACATATGTGAAGAAGAGAATTGCCGCTTATGTTCTCTAGCAGCAACCGAGTATGGTTGAACATAGGCTGCAGCTTTCTTAATGAGGGCTAGTAGGAATAAGGAAATTAATTATGCAGGGATTATGTTCCATTTTTTCCTACAAGTAAGTTTTAGTCAACGAGATCAACAAAAGCCGGCTATGCGTTCAATTTTAAGCAATCACAAGCCAGGTACGCCCTCCTTGATACTGACATGGATTGCCAAAGTTGCCCTACGAACGCCCGGTGCCCGCGATTGGCTTCGGGTTTAGTAGCCTAGACGCCTGAAACTTTCGAACCACAAATTCTCAAGCGCTAGACCCTAAACATGCTACGGCTACAGGATCGTCGACAGCAAGACAAGGCAAAGGCGCTTGCGGACCAGACCAGCTATGAGGACTCTCCAAAGACAGCGCGGTGGGCTCCGGGTTTGGGGCTTAGGGTTATGGCGAAACCCTAAAGTTGCACGTAATTCTATAGGGATATGGGTACATGGGGGCTATATACGGTAGGGAGAATGAAAAAGAAGGTGGAAACTACTATTTAGCGTTTAAGGTTGTGGTATAGGGGTCAGGACTTAAGGCTTGAGGGCGTTGGGCTTGGGATGGAGGGAGGCTTCTGGTGTAGGGCTTCACATTCAGGATTCCATAAAGGTACTTGGAAACATTTTTACTTTTTGCTGATTAAAACCCTCAGGAGGAGCAAAATAAAAGAAATGTTACTAGAGTTCCAAGTTCAACATAGGTTCAGGGTGCAAGTCTTTCAACGTTGTGAAATATGAGCTCGTGGAGCCGGGGGTTTTGAAGGACCCTGCAAGTTGCCGTGAGACGTGGCATGTTAGTTCTACCTTAGGAGGACCCCCCACCCTGTAATAGTGGAATGAAAGGAATATAAGAGGACCCTAATATGATCCCTATTATCCCCTATAGTCACTATTACTGGGTGGGGGGTCCACCTAAGTTCTACCCATGTTGCAAGCGCCAAAGCTCCGCTTCAAGATAGCTTAGCTCTTACCGGCGAAAATGGATTTACTAGTCCACAGTTACACGTGCAGAGGCCCGCATGTGTTGTTCTGCGCGTGTGTTTCGTGTGACGTGGTACTGCTTGCACTTTTGGTTCTGCATGCTGTGCTAATCTTTCCCGTGGAGAGAACCAGAAGACCTCGGGTGGTTCCCGAATCCATCTGTCTAAACCTTATATATCCCTATATGACCTTCTTTAAAAGGGAGCCCCTGCCATAAGGGGGAGACCCCAGGTCCCACTACCTAAGCCTCAAATTGGGGCTCCCAAAAAAGGGGGGGAGCCTGGAGCCTCAACTCAAAGGGGTTTCGGGTTAGGGTTTATGGCAATGATCAACAGGTTGTAATGGTTCCTCACCATGGGATTCCATAGGGAGGATTTGAGAAATTCTGAAGCGCTTCAGCTTGTACTGGGTTGCTGTTACGGAATGAAAGCTAAGTTGCCGCAATATGCAGAAAAATCTCATTAATGTGATCTTCTGATCACGGTACATTGATTCAGGTTTTGTTGCAGCCGACCCCAGTCAAAGCCCTGGATCTCCAGGAGAGTCGACGGATGGTTCACCAGGCCGTGACAGTTCTGAAGAAGGCGCCTCTTTGCAGGGTTCAGGTTATTATTAGTTAGCATTACCCTAAACCCTTAACTCGAGTATCAGACGGTCAAGGGTGTAGGGTCCAGGCTCATTATAACCTGCCTCGAACTCCCAATATTAGAGAAACTGACGACTGACAACCTACTTTTACCTGATAATAGGCTTACGGTTTACGATTTAGGGGTGTAACTACGGTTATAACAGTAACACCCAATTGTAAGCCCCTTAAGTCCCCTAACATGGGTATACTTGAGTCATAAATACGGGTACAAGTAGGCTATAAATGGTCTGAACATCCAAGTGCTTCTAAGCTGGATCAACGTACAGGATCTTGTAGCATGGAGACCAGCAGACGATTTAGGGTCAAGAGTTTAGGTTGGGTACTGCCCCCACCCAATAACAGTCTGTACTTGGGTGTATCATTAGGAGCTATATGTAAGTAGACATACTTTTTCTGGAACTCCTGAGAGGGGGCAGCATCCAAGGTCTAGGATTACGGGTTTAGGGCTCAGTTTTTGAGCTTAGGGGTTCAGAATTTTGGGTTCTCTGGGTGTGCGTTTGAGGTCACTTTACAACTCTGGGAACAAGTCAACGGAGATCTCCAGGGGAAGATAAAGCTGGTTCAGGGTCTGACACGTAACCCTCAACCCTAAGCCCTAGAAGTTTGAAGGCATCATATGGTTTAGGGGTTAGGGCTTGGTGTTTACGTTCCAGGGTAGGTGAGCAGGAGCTTGAACCTGGGGGAATTGAGGCAATTAACATTTGTTGGGCTAAGGAACACTGAAGCGGAGCTCCAAGTGATCTAGGGATTAGGGTGTGGGGCATTGAAAGTCAAGGTTAATGTGTATGGGGATCACAGAACAGGGTTCAAAACAGAATTCTGTAAGGCATTGTGCGGAGCGCTATGCATTGTGCGGATCTGTAATTATGGGGTCCGTGAGATCCAACAATCCTTCCCACCGTTTCGGAATTTAGAGGGGGGCTGCTATAATCTTCTGGCAGTCTGGAGGACGAGGCAACCCAATTACCAGGCGACAAGTCCCTGAATGCCTCATGAAATAGGTACCTTCTGGTCTGTGAAGGTTGTCTTGAAGATAGCTAGCCCGTCAGCCAGTTTGCATCCAGAATGCAAACCAGCTTTGTTGTTGAGACCCTGAACCCTAAACTGAACATACATTCAGGCCAGTAAGGTTGCATCCCCAACCGTCTCCCTCTTGCAAGGAAACCAAGACCTCGGAATTAAGGTATTAGAGGGCGTGGTACTATGAGCAACCCTAAACCCCAAAGCAACCATATCCTTCTTTGCTTGCTGCAACCAACACCTGACCCACAATTTTAGATGCCCACCATTGTCACGATTCCAAAAATTACTGCTCAGAAATTCATGGGTTAGTGCCCAAAATATGTGGAAACTATGTCGGGTTCATTTTTCGAGTTTGGGTGAATTTGGACAAGAGTTTTGTCGGGACTTGTTGCTTTTGTTTCTGCCTTCATACAACTTCCATTCAATCTGGGCTCCTTGGTTGGGGCTTAACCAAGTTCTTACTTAGCCATTAGAAGAACTTCAACCTTTTTGGGCTTCTTTTTTGGGTTTCAAAAAAAAGTTTAAGCTTGCTGAGCCCTTGTTATTGGGGAATAGTGGGTTACTCATGCAAAAGCCTTTGTATCGACGTATGCCAATATCTCTATACGGTCTCTGAGGGCCTCTATGTTCAGAAACTCTCCGGTGGTCCTATGACTAGGTTCTTTCCATATGCTAACAATCCCCTGGCATGGTAAGTTTGGGCACATCGCAGCCTTCTTCAGGCTGATTAAGAGCCCTAATCCCCGAACCCTCCTGCAACGCGGGCTGACCCTCTTAGATCCCTAAACCCTAAAAGAATCGAATTGGATACTGCCCCCCCTCAGTAACGGTTGGATAATGATTATAATGGGGTTATATATATAGCCCTTAATGGGACCCCTAATATAGGCTGTTACTGGGTGGGGGCAGTACCCAAGAATCGAAGTCTGAAAAGCCTGGGCACCTGCAGAAGTTGAATCTGAAGCAAGGGCCAGAACAACGAGGAAGACGTGCTACAGCCCCTTACCCCCTTTTAAGCCCAGGGTGAAACCCTAAACCCTAAATCGCGTGACAGTTCAGGATCTAGGGTCATTAGCGGACCCTAAGCCTTCAGCCTACAACTTCAGTTCCTAATCCTGAATCACCTCTTGCTACACGTCAAAGCTCCCACCCCCGAGTGATGAATACTGCCAATACCGCCCCCCAGAGATACTGTGAATATTCATTATTAAGCGGGTGGCGGTGCTTCATTTTGAATGGATGGGTTGGATCATTCCGCCCTACAGTAACTGTTACCACAATTGGTTATAGGAGTTATAAGAACCCCCTTAATAAGGCCCCTAAAGCCGTCTTGCCTGTGAGGTCTACACGGGCCCCACCGAAGGCAAAGGAGTTGTCTCGCTTCTTGAGGCCCGGTGGGTGAACTGCCTTCCAAGTCACCACCTGGAACCAAGGAATCCCCTAAATGTTGACCCCCATACCACTGGGAGGATCTAGAAAGTAGAACCCCTTTTGTGGTACTTTATACTACCATCGGGTAATTTGTAGGAACCCTTAAGGAGTCTCGGCCTTTTGAGACACTTCCTTCAAACTGCACATGGAATATGAGGGGAGCGGAGTGATCTGATGGGGGCGCTGGCATTTTTGATCTGGGCTGCTGTTGAGGAATTTAAATTAAGTTACTTATTAGCTACTATATACCCATGTTATGGTAATTGAATTTTCCAGAATAATCGCTACTTTATACCCATCTTATGGTAACTGAAGTTAAGTTCCTTACTCCAGTGATTTTAGAGTTGGGGTTGGGCCCAGGGATCTTCTGTACGGAAATAGCTACGGGTGTTCTTAAATTCCATGCTTTGTAATGTTGGCCCTTCTGCAACTAGGTGACTTGCGCGTTCCACTGGGAATGAGGTGCTTCTATGTGTTGGTCCCTATCAACTCCAAACACCTGATGCTCGTACTGTTTGTGATGTACACAAGCTATGGGTTGTGCTGTTGTTTGCTTGTGGGTGCTTGTATGTCTGAGAGGGGTTGCGCCTGTTTCGAAGGCTCTGCAAAAAGGGTTTATATAGGGGTTATTTAGGGATTATATAGGGGTTACATTCGGTGTTACTCTACAGGAGGACACAGATTCCAGAGGTGCTGCCCTGCTAGATGTGTCTCATACTGTCACTTTGGGGTGGTGCCCTGCCATACTGCGCGATGGAGATGCTGAAGCTTTCAACCGTAAACTTCAATTCTGCCTCTTGGGCCATGGGTTTGGGCCAGCTAGCAAGCAAGAAGACTAGAGGCCCTTCCCCACAAAGCCCTGGTACCCTAAACCCTCGATTCCTAAAACCTCGACCCCTAGCCCCCCAAATCCGAACCCTAGTCCCCAAGCCCCTCAATCCAGACTTGGTTGAACCCTGACAAACCCAGTCCCGCCCTGACAGTTCTCAGCGCAGAACTACGCGGATCTTGTCGACGAGACTCGAAAAGCTGAGGCAAGTAGAGGGGTTTGGCTTCAGGGGTACGATGAACGCCAGTAGATTCTTGTCTTGGGCAGCTGCTACCCTTTTCTAGGTTATAGCAGCCCGTTGATTTAGGTAACACGGCCTTCCAGGTAGGGTTTAGGGTGTTGGATGGTTTTGAGAGAGGGCATGGCCTCTAGAACTCGTGGGGATGGCTCGCGACCTGAGCTGTTTTCAGATGGCTCGATAGCCAAGTTGTGGTTCAGTGCATGCAGGGGGGCACATCTCATGAGACATCATGAGACATACCTCAGGGACCTACACATCCCAAACCTTGGGCCCAAACCCCAACTAGAACACGAGACACATATTCAGAACCTCGAAGTGCTGATCCGTTTTTCGAGGGTTGCACACCGCAAGCTCAACAAGACTTGAATCATTTGACTCAGTCAAGGACCTACACCTCGACCCACCACACACAAACAGACCCTCAATAAGGCAGCTGTGAGCAGATGACAGCATAGTGTGTTCCAAGATGGGGGCTGATCCTACGAAGACCCAAAGGGGAATTTCTCGGAATGCCACCTGTGGAATCCCTGATACAAATCCCCTCAATCTCTTTGTGAGCCCTTGTCTAAACTCCTAGTATCCCCCTTAATTGCCCCTATAGCAGGCCCCTATATATTCGCCTATAATCCCCCATTAAGGAGTTTAGACTGTAGCTCTTGTAGTCTCCACACATCCTTCAGGCCCCTTGGATACCTTTGAGAACGCCACGTAGTGCCATTTGGCTTTTGGTGTTCCGGTTTTCTTGGGGCATTGGTTGATGCAGGCAACACAGTTCAGGTTCCGGGTCCCCACCCAGCCATGCTAGGATTCCCATAGTGCAGGCAAATTGCTTTGTATTTACACGCCACTATGTACCGCCTAGCGGCGCTACCTTGGGCAATTATGAATACATCATCTGACCCCACCCAGGCTGGTGGTTTAGGATTTAGGGTGCCTGCCAGTCTGGCTGAACATGAAGCCCAGATGGACAAAAGGGTTGTTCTATTCCAGGCTTATCATTCTTTACCCAGATAGAGACGTCCCCAGGGCCCCAAACCTTGCCTGAAGGCTGGTGGACATTCGTAAGAAGGCTGCACATGCGGATATGACGGTTCTTCCTCATCATCTTCGCTTGAGGGTGTGCATAATCCTGCCTAGAGCCCCAGCCTACTTCACGACGCCGTGAGGTTGTAAGAAAGCTGCATCCCATGTGGGACATTCCCAGAATTGACCTTTGAGTGACTGAGACCGAGACTCAGAGGTCCTTGAAGGGCTTTCTGTCGATCCTGGGCCCTAAGCCATAGCCTGCAACAGACGACACCCATATGGTAGATTCCATAATAGGGCACCACAATACAAACCGCTAGAATGCCATTATCGTGTAAGGGCGTTTAAGAAGTCTAGTCTCTGGAAAGCCTGATATCACCTGCGAAGGAAGACGCCGCGTTTCAATTCAAGCGCGCTGCCGAGACGCGCGAGGTGGGAAGAGTTTTGGGGGAGGGGGCGTCCAGAAAAGGGAGGCATAAATTCGGATGAAAGGGGTTCCCTCCACGACGAAACATATGGGGACTGTTTTTGAAAATTGTTCATGCTTGTCAAGCTTGTGGGTGAAGCTTGAGAAGTCGTTCGTTAACGCTCGGCTCTTGCGCATAGGAGAGTAAGATAAGGTCTCTTCATGATCAGAATTACGAAGAATTGTTTGTTGCTAGGTGCAAGGTTTTGCTGCTGGGTTGACTTACGCAATTGTAGGGTTTTATACTATGTTTGAGCAAGCATCTGACCAGATGGGGTTGGCAAACAGGGTTGCTGCCGCATGTCCACCAAATGCTACCAAGGCATGGCATGTTTACCTCTTGTAGTGGATGCAAACTTTTTCAGACGAATTTCGTCGCCCTTTTCGAAGTTCTCGGGCATAAGACCTCATCTACAACGGACTCAAACCGCGCAAGTGTGGAGAAGCACGCTTAAAGGTTGCACCCCTCTGTAAAGGTTAAGGCTGCTTAGGCTACATTATACAATCCCTGTACATCCTGTGCAAACCCACTCTCCATTAAATTTCCATTATTTTCCGTATGATTTTCCATCTTCCCTAGGTCCTAAACATCCGATGGGGGCTATAGTGGGGGTAATATTGGGACAATGAAAAATAAAATGGAAGCTACTATAAGGGGGTTATATAGAGTTTAGGTGTAGGGTTTAGGGATTTACCTATCGGTTTTGGTGGGTATATGTGGAGTTCCTGAGGAGTATTGGTGAGTGTGTATATTGCGTGTGCAGCTTTGTAGACCTTAAATTGAAAACCATGGGCCATGTGGATCTTCTCAAAGAGAATCCCTATATAGTCTCTGAAAGGGACCCCTCATACTCACCTTCGGGCATATGGAGTTTCTCATAATAATCCCTATATGAGTTCCAATCGGACCCTCATACTCCCCTTTGTAATCGCTACATCTTTTGAGGTCCTACGGCCCCCTATCTTGAGAAACTCCCCTATTCCTTAGAGGATTTCATCCCTGAACCCTAACACCTAAACCCTCATCCCTAAAACCTGAACCATAAACCCTGAACCCTGAACCCTGAAACCCGAACCCTGAACCCTTAATCGAAGGTGCAAGTTGCTGAGTACGAGGCAGACGCCAAGCACAAGCGCTCCTTGGCGCAAAGCCTGATTAGCCCCGAACCTCCAAGGTCTTGAATGGGAGCTCCACGACAACAAGGTTCTTATTTTAGGGGATACCTATCATGAGGACTCTAGCGTATTGGGGATTTATTCAGGGTCCCCTTTTTCTGAAAAGTATTAAGGGCTATGGTATAATGGGGGGATGTTCAAATCCCTTTGTTTCTGTAAAGTCTTCATGTATGGGAGTTTGTCAGAAACGGCAGCTCTTAGAGGCACTCAGGAAATGTGGGGATTTTGTGGGGATGATGGTTTAGGGTTTTAGGGCTTGAGGATATGACATAGCGGCTCCGAATGCAAAGGGCTCTTGAGAAAGGCTCGGGAGCTGTTGCAGAAAAGGTAGCGTTGCAGGGATTATGTTGTTGAAAAAGCTGTCAAAGGATGATTGTCCTAAATTTGCGTGGGCTACCCTTTGGTCCTTAAAGAACTTTCGCTGTCGTGCGGGCTCTAGAAGGTCCAAAACCCATATGAGCTACTGCCAGTACTAGGGTTACCAGGGACCATTAAGGGTGGACATAGGGTCCCCAATATCTTCCCGAACAAGAGCCCACGGCAAGTAGACAAAATCCTAAAGGATTGGGATCCGTTTCTTCTAGAAAAGGATTGGGATCCCTTTTTCCTAGGCGTTATGACAAGAGCCCAAGCTCTGAGCGGATACAACTGGTATTCCTGTAGCCACGCAACGAGGCCGAACGAATACAGCCCGAAATCCCCGCAAACTCCGAAAGGCCTAAACCACAAAATCCTAAACACAAAACCCTAAACCTTCAGCCGCAAACCCCTCAACCCCTGGAGCCACGGACCCTTCAACTGCTTGAGTCGACTCGAGGGCAGCGGAGCGAGCAACTTGCGATCCAGCTGAAGTCCATGAAGCAGGATTTGGGGGTTTCCCAAATTTAGGGTCTACTGTACGTTTTTAGGGGTCCCTGTCATGAGGACGATAGTATCTTGGGGTCTACATTGGGGTCCCCGTATTTGAGAACATTATCATTTAGGGTTTAGAGCTCACCTGGGCTTGGGGCCTAGGACCCTAGATGCGCTACCTTTGCTGCAATGTGCCGTAGGAAACTCTAGGACAGAACCCATGAAAGGAAGGACTGTCTGCCCTAGGAAAATCTAGGACAGAACCCATGAAGGAGAGGACTTCGGATTTTGGATTTTAGGGTCCTTGGGATCTATGGGATTGCAGAGGTTGTGTTTTATTGTGTGTTGTCATGCTTCAACGGTAGTTAGTCCTTGTACAAGGCGCATTTTGGGGGGGTGTGCATTTTGAGGCTTGGTGCCAGTATTAATTGATTTGTCTTGATAAGCTACTTCACATGATTGACTGTGGACATGTAGCGAAGTCGATTGCGGGCTTTGTGTTTCAGAGGCCTTGTCAAGGTGTGGGGATATTGGGCTGAGAGCTCAAGATTTTGGGTTTCGCAGAGAGACTATTAGATGTAAGATTCTTGCACCTTTAGTCATGTTTTCTTCTAGGAGTAGTCCTCAATGTAGTAGACCATTGAGACTTGAGAATATGACGGTCCGAGCCCGACCCCTACCACTGACTCGAGCCTTCAGTAGATGTTGAACGCCAAGGCAACAGTGGCAAAAACAGGCGTCGGCATCATCACCGCACTTGCAGTGGCTCTTGCAATCCCATGACGAGGGCCTACCCAGAACCCCAAACCATGCGGAAACCCTGACTCTTAGGAATTCTATATCATAGTAATAGTAGTAATAATGGTATTTATAATTATTACTACCATTATTACTACTACTTCTTCTTCGATGCGCGATTGCTCCGGTGCATCCTTGCGAGCCTCCAACATAACTTTGTCATGAGGCAGTGGGGAGCCGCCACGTATGGCAAAGCACTCACAGAATCCTACGACCCGGGCCTTGGCCCCAAGCGGTCGTGGAAACAAGCACTCACTACAAAGGCCTACTAAGAATACGTGAGACAAAAGGCATCACTCCGGCCGTACCTGCGGGCTCAGAGTTGCAGCACTCAGCAAGTGGATCAGACTGGCTTGCACTGCGTTCACACAGAATTTTGCAAGCTTGCAGTAGCGTGGTCCATCAGCCCCTGTGCAGACTCCGGTCGTTGGCAGTGTATAATTACCACTATTGTTGTTTTTACCATTACTACTCTAAGATTCTATTACTCTATAATCCCTGCAGCTTGACATTCTCAACCCGCAGGAGCTGGGAGACAGCCAAGTTCAGCTGACTGCCCTGAAGAAGTATCCGGTCCTAATCAGATGTTGGGAAACTTTGGCCGTAGCAATTCTTCCACCACACGGCGGTGGCCTGATGTCTTCCATCACAGAATGGGGGGAGGTTTGGGTACATGCTTGAGGGTGCAACACAGGAGCCTGGGAAATTTGCAAACCCATACAGTGCATATTGGCATGTTCCTAGGCAAACAAGTCACAGTACACCTCCAGGGGCCTCTGAAACCATCCCAACACCCCCCCTGATAATAATAGGGTGTGAGTTTAGGGTAATTACATGGTTTGTGGTTTGGGGGGCTCATTATGAGGGGGGGGATGTACTTTTTACGTGCTCCACCTCTCTTGGAAAGCCCCTGACATTCCTAGGGTCCTAGGGACCCCGGCTTTTGTCAAGGTTCCCATGCTTTCCTATGTTTTGTTCATGACCTAAGCGTAATTCATGTTGGAAAAGTTGATGCGAATGTGAGGACACTAGAGCTAAAGTCTCCTAAGTTCTACACCCTCGTTTGGTTTCGGGGCCTGGGTAGGCCCCTGGGATATTTAATATTTTCCCTCATTGCTTGAATAAGGGACCCTATATACTAATATTTTTCAAAGGGTTTTAGGGGCCAACCCAGGTTCAAGTTTCAGACACATCGTGCAGCGTTTTCAGTTTGGTGTCTCCCTCAAGCTCCGCCTGCCAGAGAAGCAGCCAGATGGCAATGACGATGTAAAGATGATTGGCGAGTTGAGCTCAGCAGCTGCATCCACAACTGTGTCCGTCCAGCAGGCTCCTCAAACAGATGTCAACGAAGCGAAAGTCTGGCGCGGAGAGTGCCAAGGATGGAACTTCAGCCAAAAAGTGTGGCCGAAAGCTCTACAAAGAGCTGCTTGTAACAAAAGCAAGCAGCTGAGACTATTGGACCACAAAATCTTCACTTGTGAGGGACCCACCAACAAGGGCATGGTAAGCTTGCAGAGCGGGATGCGTGTTGATCCTTCTGATATCCTAAGCTACTCATGAAGAGTCAAAGGAGGGCTTAAGGTTGGTTGCGGGCGCCTGTCGTCGTAGTCTACCCAGATTGGTAAAAAGCGGCAATGAGGCGGCTTCCTCTGAGCCTGTAATAAGTAATAAGGTGAATACTACGGACTGCATATAGCAAGAAGGCAATTATCTGAACGTCACTGGGACCCAACACTTTGTTGACGTGAGCTTTCCAGTTGTTGCAGGGTATGGCGGGATCATGTTGGTTTTATGGAGGACGGAGGACTTCCCAAAGCTGCGGGTCATTCATTTTGATGGAATACTAGAAATATCAATGGCAACAGCAATAGTTCTAAGAACAGTAATAGCAGTAAAAATGACACCGTTCACGCACGTAATATAAACACTAATAGCACGGGCTAGTCTGGGGTACCTAAGTTTTGACCATAAGCCATTTCTTACATGGTTGATCCTGTTCACGGCATGGATGACATGGGGCCAGGACTTGGTGCTCCTCAGCCATGAACAAGGTTTAGGTCTTTAGGGGATATTACCCCACTAATGGAGAATCACTCAAGATGGGACAAACACCCGGGTCTTTGCGGTGTGTGTGTGTGTCTATATATATATATATAGCTGAGACAGTTTGTCAGCATGTGCCAGACCTGGGAAACAATGAGAGTAAACAGCAATGGCGTCGTACTGTATGTGGGTCAATCACCCACCCAGCAATGGCTACCACAAAAAGACTATTGTAGGTATATTAAGGCCTTATTCACTAAAATAAGAGCTCGATGACGTTTTCAGTTGGATCGAAGGCTGGCCTCAAGGTTTTGGCACCGCCCACATGGAATACACGTTGGAGACGGTCGTGATATAGGGTTGCATAGGGGTTTCCCAATATCCCTATACAACCCTTTTATGTCTTGACGACTTATCATCGTATTTGTCCCTTCCAGTGGGTCCGCAATGTTTGCTTCTGCGATGGAGGTGTGAGGCTGAGATTTCTGCAGCCCTATCACCTCGTTAATTCTGGCTCCGAGAACTGGCCCTAAACTGAAAAAACCCAACAACCCTTAAACTTAAACCCTTGAGCCCTAAACCCTAATTTCTCTTGTGGCGAGCTTGTAGACCCGGTGACCCGCCAACTCATCTAAGCCATGGTTTTAATTAGGCCTCCCCGACAAGACACCCAACATATACACACTCAACAAATTCTCACTGAGGGTTTAGGGTTTTAGGGTTTGGGGTTTAGGCTAGTAGAGAGAGTATTGCACTTACCAGACCAAAGCAATACATACACTCAACAAACTCCAAATTGAAGCACGTATGCACTCACCAAAAGCCGACAACTAAGCCCTAAGCCCTATATACCCCTATGTAACGCCTATAGATCCCTTCCCCAACCCCCAAAACCCAACCTCCAAAATACGGACCGTAGCATAGTTATGCGACAGTCATAGAGTCCGAATTTGGGGCGGCGGGGTTCCCAGAATCTTCTTATTAGTATTGCTCTGAAGCATTGCTTCTCATTCGTCGATGTTTATGCATAATCTTGAGTTTAGGGCTTAGGATGTAGGGTTTCCCTGTATTGGCATAAGGTCCCCAATCAGACTTGTGCCCGACTTAGGAGAAGTGTTGCCCCACCGCAGCTGAAGCACCGCACATGGCCGAAACTTGTTTCAACCCGCACACACCAAATCCTGAACCCGAAAAAGCCTTGAATCCTAAACCCTAAGCCCTAAGCCCTAGAATGCGAAATTCATCCTCAACCCTAGATCCCCAGCCCCCTAAACCCTAACCGCTAACCTTTGAATCCTAAACCTTAAACCCTAGCCCTTAAATTCCAGGCCCTAAACCCTTGCCCCTAAATCCTTAGACCTCTAACCTTAAACCCAAACCCCATTCCTTCGAGGTACCTCAAGAAGGCCAGGCCGCGGTGCCAGATTAGAGTTGCTGTTAAGTCGCTATAGGGGTAATTCGGGCTTAGGTTCTAGGGGTATAGGGTTTAGGGCTTAGTTTAGGGGTATACAGAGTTGATGGGCAGTGATATAGGGATATTAACTTTGAGGATCAAGTGGAAAAGAAAATGGAAAATGGAAACTGGAAACTGGAGATATGTAAGGGCTGAATTCGACAGGGCTTTGGCAAATTCAAGTCAAGTAAGCTGTATGAGGTAACTATCTAATATTTTCTCATGAGATAGCAACTCAATTCCAGCCCTTAACGGTAATCCTGCTAAACACTAGGTTTTCCCAAAACGTTGCTTAGGGTTAATGTTTGTTCGGGGGAGGAAGCACCTTCGCGTAGATCCTGAGATGGTTCACGAGTTGATGGAGGGTGTAGGGTTTAGGGCTTAGGAGCCTAAATCCCGGCCCCTCATGACAACACCCCCTCCCGACTGGTTACAAGAAACATCCCCAACATCGTACCGTGTGTGGGGTCTAGAGTTTAGGGCATCCACTGGCATAACTGAGAGGGTCTACCCTACTTCGGTTGCAGCAGTGTACGGGTTGAGGCTGGAGGTTGAACAGGATACCCTCCCTCAATGGAAATTGGAACCCCACACAGAGCCCAACTACCCTACATGCCCAGAACCCTTGGAATTACAGTATTCAATGGGTCCTGGGTGGTTTAGTGAAGTTCTTGGGACCCTACACCTTGAGTACTGCCCCCCCTCACTAACAGGCCCTTAATAGGACCCCTAATATAGACTGTTACTGGGTGGGGGGCAGTACCCAACCTAAACCCCAAACCCTAAACCCTAAACTCCTAGGCTAATAAACCCTTATAAGCCATATAGTAACCCCAATTATCCCCATTTTTAACTTACTTACTAAGTCCCCATGACCCTCCAAGTACACCCCAAACCACCCAGCGAAGGTCCAGTCGGAGTGCCTGGTGCAGCCGGAGGATTTTGCGAGTCGAAAGGCAAAGCGCAACCTGGTGAGAAGAGACTCTGGATGCAGGGCTTAAGGCTTAAGACTCTGCATGTAGGGTTTCGGGTCTAGTCTAATGACTCCGGATGTAGGGCTTCAGGCTTAAGACTCTGGATGTGGGGTTTGAGGTCTTAAGTGTTTAGGCTTTGGGGTAGCAAGTGAGTGCTTCCTGGGCCTCAATCGAAGCTCCTCCTGGCTCTGCGCTCCGGACCCCTAGAGATCTGAGCCTTGCCCCCACCCAGTAACAGTCTATATTAGGGGTCCTATTAAGGGCTATATATAACCATATTATAGTTATTATCCAACTGTTAGTAAGGGTGTGGAGTACCCAACTTAAACCCAAGACCCTCAAGCCTAAACTCCTCCCCCACAAGCCCAAAATACCCTAAACCCCCAAAAACCCTACACCCTCAAACAATCTTCAGTTTGGAATGGTAAGGTGACGAAGAAATCAAGCTCCTCAAAGACGCACAGGAAATTTTGCAGGCTCGTTGCAGGGCAACCGACGCAGGGGGAGTGGGGAAGGCAACTTAATATGAGGATTTTTTAGGGTTTAGGGTTTAGGGTTTGGAGAAGGCAACTTAATATGAGCTATAGTCCCTTATTTGGGGATTATATAGGGGATATATTGGGATAATGCAGAAGAAAATGGAAA
>CAJNIZ010042765.1:0-14700 GCA_905231905.1 Symbiodinium pilosum
GATGGCCCCTTCCTTCCTTCCTTCCCGCCTTACTGCCTTCTTGCCTTCCTTCCTTCCTTCCTTCCTTCCCGTTCTCCTCCCGTCAGGGTGTGGGGTCGAAGCCCAAGCAATATGTTTTTAGTGTTTAAAACATTAAATTTGTTGTTGATGCTTCCTCTTTTTTTTAGCCCTATGCCACCTTGTCAGTTCCATGCTGCTGCGGTCAGTTATGTCTGTCTGTATGCGCCTTTGTCACGCCCGACAATCTTGCATGCCTCGTAAAGTCGCGGATGCAGTAGCATGGTCTGGAAGCAACCGATGCACGTCACTGCGCCAGTTGGACCGCGCGTGGTGAGGCTGCACTCGGACGATGGGAAGGAGCTGGTAAAGCAGGCTGTTGCAATCGCCATATACATGTAGATGACGCCTTCACTGTCGCGTGACCATCGGCAGTGTACTCAGCAGCCAGTAGAGACAACAAAGTAGGTTTCACAGGTCGTGGATCCCGTCAATCAATCACCTATAGTAGCTTTGCTTTGCACAGGCCGCAAAATTGAGCTTTATTGGCTTACAGATCAAGCTTACTGGCAGCAATAGGGTTCTTTTCCATCAATGACGGATTCTACATGAACTGCGGAAGCGAAATTGGATCCATCTACGCGGAACGAAGAGTTTGCCTCAGATCCATCCACATGGTCAAGGTGACCTCAAGGCCGCCCAGACTGAGCTCGGCGACTGTGCTCTGCTGTGTGAGCGGTGACGGCTTGGTGCGAATCGGAGACGGATGGCATAGCACTTGCTGTTTTGGATGCCTCAGAACTTGCACCTTCGCTTGAGTGCGAAGGACAGCTGTATGGGAACAGCTCAGCTAGTAAATAGATATATATATATACATATATATTTAGATAGATAGATCTATCTGTTGCGTACCATATGTATAGTATGATACTGGCTAAATGTGAAATGTTCTTCGCGAAGCAGCGACGTACTCGAGCACTCACCCTCCGGGGCAACATGGTTGCAAATTGAGATGAAACAACTTGGCATTCCATTGAGCCATGATCCTGAGACGGAGTTGGTAGGGGACATGCTGACAAAATCACCTCCAAGATTTGAGTACGCTGATTGGTCTCCGTTGGCCGTGTGGGATTTTTCCGTTGGCCGTGTGGGATTTTGAGTGGTTCTTTGCCAAAGCATTGCCGAAGAAACATTCCAGCATGCCTGTTCATGTTCCGAGTTCTTGGGGCTGTGGCTCTATGCTTAGTTGGTGATTTGATCGAAACACCCAAAGAAAAGCATGCCCCCTACGCAGAGAAATGTCGAGAAGACTGTTGGCATCTATGGCCGCTGCGCAGGATGACATCCACAAATCGCTCGTGCATGGCCCCAGCCGTATGAAGGGCGCATCCAAGCGCGATCATGAGGAAATGGTTTGTCCGAGTGTCGGGTTGGGTTCTGAGCCTGGACCCCTGTATCACATTCTAGAAACCTGTACCGCTCAAGTAGCACTACCTAGATGATGTTCCCCACATTTTTTGGCAGAACTTGGCGACATCCACCAACCCACTATTCCATAGTGTCAAACATATGCAAACATATTCTCCCAGTGCCTGAAACCCTTCTTCATGATTCATGAGCATATATGATTCCCAATTGTGTCTAACTATGCTCTCACAGCCAGCTTGCACAGCCAATAAGGTCTGCACGCAAGGATTGCAGCATTATCGGATATCATCCGTCCATGCTGTTGCTGCACCTTGGCGGGGGCAAATCATGGCACCTAAGTCGTTCTGAAAATGCCTGCAATCCGCCATTACACGACTCCTTTTGCGCTTCAATCCAGGAAGCCTGGAGGCTGGAGTCCCATCACTCAATGCGCGGCTTGTGCCATTCCAAACTGCTAGGTCCGCTAGGTGGGTTAATCCATTCGGGATGCCTTGGCCGCAGCATAGCATGGGAATGCGAAAGATTTGTTGCCGTCCTTCATGCATATTTAGGCACCAACAGGCGGCCAAGTACACCATTGGTGATCGCTCACTTTGCTCAGGCTGCGTATGGGCTGAAGTTGAAAGGAAAGGCCTCCCATAGGAAGGCTCTGCATCAGTTTCCTCACAGCGTTCCAATAGTGTTCCAGCAGCGCCTTGTTGTATGAGAATAAGCGCGCTTTGATCCACGTGTGCATAACTGCCTGCATGCACTGTGGGCAGACTGTGTCACGCACAAGCGCAATGATGCGCAAGGTACTTCCAGCCTGTCGGCCATCCGTGCTCTGTGGTGGCCGCGGGATGAGGGCATTGAATGCATAGTCCACCTGGCGTTGCGCAAGCTGAGGTGCTAGGCCGTGATTGCATTTTCTGCGGAGCCTTCGCTCGCTCCTCGCCGGAGGACTTGAGGTACTCAGGCAGCGCCGCCTGGACCAACCCGGCAATCGCGTGTGGACTGCGCAGGCAGCACGCTGTACGCTACCGATCTCGCCTTCACTGCAGAGTCATCCCACGACATTGCGGCAAATGCGCTGTCCATGGCCTCTGCCAGAGCAGCTAAATCATTCGCGAAGCCCTCCCGACCCCTCATGTTCTTGAGAGCCTTTGTCTCACGCCAGTCAGCAGCTGTTTCGTACGCAGCCATCATCCTGAAAGGTGCTTATAGTGGGGTACAGCCGAAAAGCCACTTCACACTGGAAAGGTTGCCGAGCTCCAGGCTTCAAGTCTGAAACCAGGCTTTGCACTGCTTTCGGTTCTTGGCCAGTCAGAACAGCCTCGACCTGACAACCCTTCCTTATCCATTGGCATTGGGAAGCCCAAACAGCACTCAAAGGCCTGTGAAGCCATCACAGAAGTTAGCCTCATGCCATGCACGGTTCTGTATCATTGCGCGGCCGTTGCAAGAGCTAAGCTCCACGCAGCTGAGGCGAGTGATACGTCGCGTTTCCAGCTGAAGCCACTTGTGGCTACGGCGAAGAGCTGACACTGACAACACAAGCAATGGCAGTGGTGGCAGGAGCAACTGCCGCAGCAACAGCAAGGAACATAACAGCAACAACAATGACGACGCCCGCACTAGCAACAACGACCGCGAAACGACACCAACTGCTGCAATATGTGCAGACCTAAATTCCTCACCATCAAGCTCTTTTCATGTAGCTCGTCGGTAGCTGCAGGTCAAACATCCCGGAGGCCGATTGCGAGCGGCTTATCATTTTGGTGGGAATGAGCGACAACTTCGAGTGCTCCCAGAGCCACAGGAGAACTGGGTGAAATTTTCATGCCTCATTTTGAACTGGAACAGCGCGGGTCAAGGAGCCAAGGACGCACGCCTGCACGCTCGTCAGGCCGTACTTTTAACTTTTTCACAATTTTCAGCAGATGCCAAGAGCGAGGCAACGATTCAAAACAGCGGCTTGAGAGAAGATGAACAATCGCTTTCAGCAGCTGACCCAAGCTGGTAGCACAAACATGCAGTTGTTCAATTCTATTGCCTTCAGTCCAGGCTGTAGCATATGAAACAGGTTTGTACACTGATCAAGCAGCAACTGCAGAAGCAGCACCAGCAGTAGCACCACCATTGTTCTCTCGCAGTCGTAACACCACCCCTCTTGGCTGGCCACAACACAAAGTCAGGAAAGAACATTCGAATGGGTCACAGCAAGGATTACGTTCTCTATTGTTGCAACAAAAGATAACAAAGCAGCAGGATAAAGGACCATCAAACCAGGGATCCCTCGACCGGCATCAATTCTCAAAAGCAACTTCTTGAAATTCCGTGGGTATTTGGGTCGTGTGCCCGAAGCAAGTGGAGGCCACATTTAGTGCTTCTCAACAACGCCGACGACACTTAGAATCCGGAGGATCTGAAAGAAGCTGAGCATAGAGAGCATCCGCTGAGCAAGGCAATGAAGCTCCCAACGGCTCCCAACGAGGCTCTAAGTCCGTTCACAAAATCTCAGATCTCCAGCTGTCTCCAGCATGCTCCAGCTGAGGTTTGCACAAATAGCTGCGCCATGGCGCCAGCATTCAATGAACAGTCTAGTCCAGCAGATTCTGCGTAACTACGTAGACTTGCGTTGAGGATCCTAGTGCCCAAGACCTCTCTAGATTGAATTTTGCTTCCATGCTGCTGCTGCTGCTGCTGCTGCTGCTGCTGCTGGAGCCAACGACGGGAAACACAGGATAGGGCTTGCACCACCTTAGCAACAGCAACAATGTGAAACTCCTTCGCCAGCGTTTCCAGAACAATGCACGCATCCAAGCGCGCATCTGTGATCGGAAGTGTGGCACCTGCTTGAAAAGCAATGATGGCGTGCAGCGTCGACAGAAAATTAGCAAGGCACTAACGCAGCTGACTCATTAGCCAACTCACCAATGTGCGTGGGGCACCTGCTGCAGCAGGTGCTTGAACCTGAGCAGACGCCCTTTGCCCGTGTGAATTCGTGTTCATCCGGTTGCATCAATGAATTTTGCAAGTCTCTGCCAGCACTTGCCTCGAACTCGTGCAGCAACAGAAGAAAAGAGTCTTTTGCAATCATGGACACCCAACAACTGTTCATCTGCAGCTTGTCTAGCTCCTGCTTCAGCAAGCGCCGGGGGGCCACCCTTCCATGGCCTCTTGCACCTTTTTCCCTACTTTCCTGCATGTCTCGCCAGCTTGGTGATAATTTGCCATTAGCGTTTGGCTATCCCATAACCTGCGCGTGCTGTGGACCTCAGTCCTCATTCTGAGACATGCTGCTTTCCCATTGCTATCCCATGCGAAAGCTTATGGGTGTGCTGGGTCATGCCGCCTTAAGAACGGACTGATGGCATATAATACGTGTATATACAATTATATACAAGTATGACTTGGATGCCGTGCAGCTCGCTGCATCCGAGTTCCGCAGCTCGGCTTCTGTTGCTTAATTAGCGGGGAACTCCTTCCAATCCAAATCGCAGTGCCAAGCGCGTAGAATCCTGAATGCTCTGAGACTCGGGCATCCAGCAAAACCTACCGAATGCGGTCCAGGCGCTACGGGAGCGTTGGAAATTGAGACAGTTAGAGATGCACATAAAAAATGCAGCGGAAGCCAGCAAGTGTTGCCCCATTGGTGAGACGCAAAGTTTGCTTGTTTCCAAAACCAGCTCGCCAACTGACTGGTGGGGCACCAGGATTGGGACTGCAGCTGACCAAGATTAAGATTTGGGCAGATCTTGAAATCAGGCACCAAATCACACCAGCGCGTGCATGCACATGACATCTGTCAAACCCGTGGTTTGATGATGGCGGTTTCCACGCATTCTTGGCAACCAGAGGATGCTTCAGGCATACCCGAGGATAGCGCTGAAAGACTTCAAGAGCTATGCTCAGTTGCAGCAGATAGTACAGCACTAAAGCCACTTCATGAAGCCATACGTCCATACGTCCAGCTGAGGACGTGACTGGGAGCAGCGTGTGCAGTATGTTTGATGTAGACATGTACCTGACCCCAGTTTTGAGACAATCAAGCCTTTGCACCTCCAGCACTGCGGCATCTGTTCGGCCGGTCCACAGAAACAGTATATACTACTTCTGATGGCCATCGCTTTTGGGGGCACTTCTTGGCATGGAAGCAGCGGATAGTGAGGGCGATCAAGTCACGCGCTGTGCGTGTGAGTGCCATGAGGTGGAAAGTCTTGACTTCGCTCATGACCAGCTGGAACTGCACAAGGCAAAAGCAGAACACGCAACGCTTCCAAAAGGAGCCCCACTCAGCCTTGGTTGTGTCCAGCGGATGAATGATCACTTTTGGATACTCAGATGAGTACCTTGCTGCACGGTCGCAGGATGCAGACCGCAAGGGCAGCACGCGTTTGAACTTAATCTGGACGCGCGCTCAGCGTACACTTCTCGGCTCTCACGGCCTGGGCAGGTTGAGACCATGCGCAGACTTGCAAAATCACCATCAGAATCCAGCCGACAAAGAAGACATATTGCCCTCTGGTTCAAAGCTAGTGGTCGCACCTTGATATCCACCTCCAGCAGCGGTCACCTCACAGTCTTAGCTTCCGCTTCAGTCAAATTGACAAGGAGAAAACCTGAAAATCCTGTGGTTGGAACGCGGACGCCGTCTGCAGAAACTTGTATTGCAAGATCCTGCCCACTGGTTGCCTCTTTGCCCCCAGAATGTGGGGGAGAATGCGCTTGGCAGCATTTGAATCCTGTCGTGAACTTGAAGGAGCTTCTCCAGGAAGCTTGGACTGCATGACGGCAAACCTGGCAGGGCAAAGATGCCTTGAGGATGCAAGCTTGGCACATCATACGTCTGGATCGATGTCTTTGTGTAAAGATGGAGCTGGAAGCACGTCTGCACACATCGCAGCTGGCAGTCATGGCAGCAGCATATGTAACATGCGGCAGCACTGCTTGTAGCAGATGTAGCATCGATGGCGGTGCTCTAAGCAGCTTGGGCGCATCTGGACTGAAATGCAAGAAGCCGGTACAAGACACATGCCCAAAAAAGGCAAAACATGGTTGGACAAGATTTCATTTCTGGCGCATGCCAAGGAATTTGTTCTAGAGCTTTTCCCAGAAACTGATATACTCAAAAGGGTCGTGCATGGCTACAGATCTTGCGGTTCAAATCGGCGAAGCGGATAAATGTTGAATGAAAATCAAGGGCATGGCCTCTGTAGCTCAGAGTTCGGCAGCATTAAGAGCAATTCCTTTAGCTGACTTCTCTGCCTCCTCCTACCCTCTTCCCGATGACCCTTCCTGTTTAAAGGTTGGGGTCCAGGGGTCGGGAGGTGACCAGAAATCGTTGCGTTTGTGTCCGCGAAGCGTCCAAGCGTCCGCGAGTGTCCCAGGAGTGTCAGACCTCACTTGGACTCCCGACGGTCGCGATCCCTGTAACTGTCGTCTTTTTCGGGCCTACGAGTCTCAAAAGCGCCAACAATCACAGGGATGGGGTCCGTTGGAGTTGAGCCTGCATGGTGTTCCTGTCCTCGCAACTGTCGTCGCTTTTGGATTCGGATCTTCTTCTCGCATGTCAAAGGCGTCAACAATCACAGTGATGAGGCGTGTCGGGGTTGCATGGGGTTGCGATCCTTGCAACTGTTGTCGCTTTTGGGCCCTCGTCTTCCTGTCGGCTGTCAAAAATGCCAATTGTCACAGGGATGGGGGCGTGTCCTTGTAACTGTCGTCGCTTATGGACTCCGGATGACTCCGGTTTTCTTGCAGAGTGTCAAAAGGCGCCCCAATGGGGCGCCTGGGGGTCGCCATCCTCGTCAACTGTCGCTCACTTATGGACTTGTCACGGGGATGGGGCGTGTTGGGGGCGCGATCCTCGTAACTGTCTTTTTATTGGACCCTCGTCTTCCTGTCGCGTGTCAACCCATCATGAAATTCAGAAAGACGTGGTTCCAGCATCCAAACTAACCTTCATCAACCCTGTCATGCCTGAAGCCCAGAAGCTTGGATAGCGGACTTCCAATGATGCTCGCCAAGGATCGTTGGGGTACATTTCTCCATTTTTTGGGCTCCCCTGGACGCAATGGCTTCTCTTCAGGTCTACATTTTTCTCAGCTAGCCCAAGACGGGCCTCGGAGCTAGTTTTTTCCCAAGGTTTTTCCAAAAAGCCTTCAAAAATCACTCCGTAGCTGGAGGAAGCTCAGGAAGCATCTGAAAGGTTCTTGGAGAAACGGAGGTCCGACGATGCTGGGCCGGCCCTGCCGCCTTCGGAGTCCATAGCAAAAACAGCGATAGCAAGAGTACAGGGAAGCAAGTAACAGGACAGGAAGTACCTCATAGTAGAAGCAAGTTTGGTCGGAATGGTAGTGGTGAATGACAGTATAATGCAGGAAACATAATGGGACAAACTGCTCGGGGGCATACCCTGGGCCCGGATGTGTAGCATTTTTCGTAACCAAACCAAACAATGGATTTTCGGCAGGCACAGACACCAATGATGCTGATGATGCTGGCCCCGTTGGCCAGCATCGTCTCTCAATGTTTGGCCTCCCCTGTACCCAATAACCCATCATAGAGTCATCATTTTTCTCGGCCCTACCATACCCTACCCCAACACGGGCTTGGGGCCAGTTTTCAAAACGGTCCGCGCTCATGATGCTGACACATGTTGATTTTTGGGGGATCTCGGGACAATCCCTCTGTAGCGAGGGGGTTCGCTGGGTCCGGGAGGGCCCCACTGCACGTAACGAAAGCCTACGAATGCCAGACGAAGCTTTTGAGTTCTTTGTTCGACATGAACCAAAGAAGCACCAATTCGAGAACTATCTCAGTCTGTGATCCAAGTCGCCTCGCTGTCGCATGCTCTCGCAATAGTGGCACGAGCAAGTTAGATAAGCCATGTGAGCCATGGCCTAAACTCTCAGAACCTTTGGTGTTGGCTTGTGGCTCTATCGCCTGGAATAGGTGATGCACACGCATTTCTGCAACATTGCATTATGCACAACCCACGGAACCCCATATTGAACGAAAGAGGATAGATGCTCACCTTGCAGAGCCGAGCCGTACTGGAACACTAGCTGTCTCAACACGCTCACCATGAGAATGCTCACGATTCAGTGTCGCGCACCATCCCCACATCATAAGAGCTGACGCCGCCAATCACTACGTTAACGGTTCTGTAAATTTCCGCGGAGGGGTTTGTGGCCGCGGCTCAAGTACTTCCAGAGTGAAGTCTCGCCAATTTCCCGCAAAAACTTATAAGGCAGCCCGATTACTTTCTGAATTAGGGCAGCCCTGAAGTCATAATCAAAGGAATTGGGGATCCCTTGTTCCCTAGGCTTTTGCTGTTTTATATGTTTATAAAACGTATATAGGAGTTCATTAAAAAAAAAACTAACTGCGGCTTCGCGTGATTTAAATAAACTGTTCTAACTGAGGTTGATTGCACTTCAATTTGTTTCACTTGGGTTTAAGATTGGTTTTAGCTAGATGTTCAAGTGAGTTTGCCGAGATTTTAACTGGATTTCAGTTGGATCCCCACTGGTTTTAATTGTACTTTGACTATGACATCTTTGCATTTTCTTTAAGTGGGTTTCAAATGACCTTCATTTGGTTGTAATCCGTTCTCGGCTACACTTTCGATTGATCTTAATCGGATGTCAACTGGTTGAAGTTGAATCTTCAATTGGTTTGGGTTAGGTTTTCAATGATTCAAGTAGATGTTAATTTATTATTGCCTTTTTTGCGTGGATCTTCATAGGATTGCAATTGGATTTCAATCCTTGTCAATGGAAAGTTCCATTGAAGACCTCACTTGGCTTGTAGTACATGTCAATGCTTTTTCACTAGATGTTCAATTGACTTCATTTGCTTACAGTTGGATTTTAGTTGGCTTTTATCACGTTTGAATGCTTCCTAATTAGATTTAACTGCTGATTGGTTTTCATCCGGCTGTATAAGGATTCTAAAAGAGCTTTAACAGAGAAAGTTCTACATCCAATTCTTTCAACAAATCATGTTCCCCAATATTGCATTTTTCCGGGACACTAATTGCTTAATGTTGGGGGGGACGTCGTTTAATACTGTAGCGATTGCTAGCGGGAAGCCATCTTACGAGAATTCAGTTTCGCCTTCACCTTCTCTCTGCGCAAAGATGAAACAAGTCGTTGGCCTTAGCAGCCATTTGTTTGTTTGGCTGCACGCGGATACTGTCAGCGAAACGGACTCCACACAATGAATTTTGGGGATCAGCCAGGAAGCCCGACCAACATGTTGTGTTGTAGGTTCTATAGCTGCAGACTGATTTTCTGCGTTTCAGCTGCAGGTGAAGGGGACATGTGTTTGACTGAAGACAGGAAGCAATATGAGGCAATGCTTTTATCATGGTTATGACTGGATGCCTCTCATGATCACTACAAGCTGGCCTGCTTCCTCCCAGGCCGAGTGCATTGTCCAGGCTGCGTCTGGTGGCTGGGTCGAGCTCGAAGGGACCAATCTGAATGTTCAACAAACTCCAAGCCAGCTCTTCTAACTCTAGATCATCGCCTCTCCGATCACGATGCCATGATGGCCGTCATCGAAATCAGCTGGCTGCGCCTACAGCTCTGGAGCGTGCCGCGCCGCGCACACTTCAATTGATGTGCAGACAGGCGTGCTTCCTACAGTCTGGGCACAGTGCTTCGACGGATATGTCAGTCCCAACATCATCAGCAGAGATCTGGTACCTGAGCAGCTTGCCAAGTTTGTTGTGCCCTTCCCGATTGTTCTGGATTCCAGGCTCCCAACATGTTTGAAGTGACGCCGGGGATTTCAACAGGAAGGTCACCAATTTTGCGCTTCCACCTGCACTTCAATGGTACCTCAGATTGCTTGCGACCCATGACAAGGGATGTCCCTGCTCAAGAGTCTACCAACTCAAAACTCAGACTGCTCAACGATGCGTCTGCAACGCAATGCTGAATACTACTTGTACTGCTCTTTCTTCTGCAGTTTCCAGTGTGCAAGCATTTGACTTTTGGCCATGTCCGGCATTCACGCAATGCCTGTGCGCTACAACTGACTTCTTTTCTGGCCAGTCTTGAGGTGAGACATTCACGGTGAAGCACCGAAGACACAGTACACGCCGCGGCTGATCATCCTCAGCTATTAGGGATTTCAGCTTCTAGATTTTTAGATTTCGACTGTCTCAGAAGCCCTCACTCGGCTCCGAGCAGCGAAAAAACATTGTCAAATATTATGCGAGCCAGAGTATAAACTCCTAGTATGCCCCTCAATGATCCCTATAGCAGTCCCCTATATAATCCCCTAGATAATCTCTTAGAGAGTTTAGACTATGGCTCATGTGACCCGAGCACTACTCGAGCCGACACATGAGAACAAGAGAAGAGTCGGAAGACTAGAACTACTTTGATTTTCTGTACTGGGAGAAAAAAGTGTGAGACTTGCCATTCCCATGCTACATGTACCTGCATAATAATTGAATCATACCTGCATATCATGTTTCTCAAAGACCCCCATGAAAGATTGCAGGTCACGATTCAGTTCCCATGGAGTTTAAAAGAAATTCAACAGAAGCCCTATCTAAATCTTTTAAGAAGTGACCCTCTAGTATATTTTAGATTAGGGGCGGGGGGTGGACGGGGGGACGTGGTTGATGCCAGGGTTAAACATGTTTCCAATCTTGAAGCAGACGTGCCAGCTGGTCATCATCAGATCCACCACTGCTGTTTTAATGCTCTCAATGCATTTCCGGGCAAACTCACTCATGTTTCAAACTGCCTGGTATGGATGGATAACACCACTCCTGATCCGTGTGTCCAACCTGTGGCTCTCAACCGCTGAAATGTATAAGAATTGCACATAAATCCGTAACAATCAAATAGATAGCTGTTGTGGCAGGGCTGTGAGACAGAGAGCCTGCGCGGATCCAAAACAGGGAGTTTGAGGGATTGTCTTGCGTTTCTTTCAAAACATGTTGTACTGGGATTTGAGTGCGGGATGATTTTACAGGCTGCCCCATCCCCCCTTTCCTCGGACAAGAGTTATTTTTACGGAGGAATGCAGGGTTTGCTCTAGGACTTTCACCGGGAGTATTTTATTTGTTTGCCCTTGGTCTTGTGGCCTTGTACATGATAACCCCATCCTCCCATGATGTAAAGTATGATAGATCCGCGCGTTTTCGTTTTTGGGGCTGAATATCGTCTTCGGGGGCCGAATCTTGTTCTCAGGGGCAAATCTCATTTGCAGGGGCAATCTCGCCACGTCTTGTCCTCAGGGCCGAATTTTTGTCCTCTCGCTTCATTTCGTCGTGGGATTCTGGGGCCATTTCGTGCCTGATTTCATCTTCGGGCGCGGCAGGGCCGATTTTCCTCGTTCAATTTCGTCTTCACGCATTGTTTTGGCTTCAGGCCTGTGCAAACAATTTTGTCATCGTCTTCAGAATGTTGTCCTCGTGGGGGGCCGTACGTAAAGTGGACCCCTTTTGTCTCCTTTTCCTGGGTCACGGCCTTCTGGAACCACGCTCGGCACTGAAGGCTGAGAAGGAAACACAACAATTTTGCATGATTCACCAGAATTCCACTTCATGAACTCTTTTGGCTTCGGCTTGGGTCCAGGGGGATGGTGGGTGTCCACCGGACGTTAAGTTAAGGCCCCCCCTCAAGTCGTGGTGTCACTTGCTTACATTGTGAAACAATTTGCCCTGATTCCGTTCTCATAAAGTACTCGTGGAAGGAAGTAAACAACAGCAAACACAAGCGTTAACAAAAATGACAATACCAATCGTGCGTTACAAGCATTTCCGGTTCCTGCGGCAATTTTGGCAGGGTTTCCGTCTGACAGGAGCCTAAAATCAAAATGATGCTACAGGACGCTTCTTGTTTCTTAACGGGACAGCTTGCCCTGGCTCCTTTGCCACAACGCAGTCGTGGAAGACGGTAAGCAACCGTAAACAACATTAAAAAACAAAAGGGTGCATGAAACCAGCGGAGCTAAACAAGGATGCGTCTGTGCGACTGGTTCCAGTGGCAATGTTGTCAGAATTTGCTGTTTGTCTGGGAAACGTCCGGTCATACCGCCACGGTACTTTGGGAAATGAGAAGAAAGGAAAATGTTACAAGTTCACAAGCCAAGCTAAAGGTTGTGGAAGCGTGCGTTTTACAGTGACACAAGTCGGTTCTGCATTGTACATCTTTCAGAAGGTTATTTCAGTCCCTCAAAGAACAAACTATGTCAGGAGGTCTCGTGGTTCGTCTTCAGTCATCAATGCCTTCATCACCTTCATGGCGTACTGGGGCTGCGCGTGGTTCAGCAGGTGGCTCGGCCGCAGCTGGACATTGAAACTCCGCTGGTTCCGAAACCGTCTCCATTGGCATTTCTACGGAGCTAACTGCTTGGGCATGTCCTTCCACGTGGCATAACAATGCTCGGCATCAAGCTGGTCACGTAGTTCTTGCCCATGTTCTCGCAGTTGTCATTCATCTTCTGCCGTCATGACCTCTCTCTCTTCCTTATATGGGGTATGCAGAACCCTAAGGCCCTGCCGGGGCTAAGCCCTGACCCCTCGCACAGGTTCTTTGGTCCACGTTTTCCCGGAGGATCGCACTGGTGGGCATGTTCGTCGCAAAGCATTTCCAATCCTCCCACCCTCAGCAAAGGGAAAATGACAGCGCACTTTTTGTAAAAGGTCAACTGGTTGGATCAATATCACTTTCCAGCAACCCGACGCTCAAGCGTTCTTTTGACTCGATTGTGGTAACTCACAGCTCAGCTCAGCGATTGAGGAATGTCCATGCACAATGGCGGGGCCAAATATATCCCTATGCGTTATAGCCACTAAGGTTAGGTTTTAGCTCTAGCATGTTTTCGCGACCAATGCTATGCCGGGAATGTCTGGGCAACATCTCTCCCAGGAATGGTCCGTTACAAGTTTTGGTAACGCACGGGCGCCTGTCCGTTACAAGCTTTGGGAATGCAATGCCCCCATCTGTTACAGGTGTTGGGAACATACCGCCCTTGTCTGTTACAAGCTGTGGGATTGCACCAACCGCTGTTTGTTACAAGCTTTGGGAATGCACGGCCCTTGTCCGTTACAGCTTCCGCAAGGCGCGGTCACCTTGTGCGGCGCATTCTTTGGAACGTATGGGCCTTGTGGCTGGTACACAGCCGTGCTATGATGAGAATGTTTGGGCAGTGCGCGCGGTTAACGATCAGGCTTTGGAATGCTCAGCCTTTTTCCGCTACAGATTTTCGAGCCCTACCTAGTCCGTCATGAAGTTGCTGGACTTTCAAGACTTTGGGGGCGCTGCGCAAAATCCGTTTTCCCGGCGAGAACAAGCTCACAGCAATGATTGATGGCGTGAGCCAAGTCTCACAGGCAAATGGGAAGCGTTCGGAAGCATCGTAGCGTCTGAGGTAAAGGGTTGGAGAGGGGGTGGGAGGGTGGGGAAGTGGGAAGACGAGTCTGGAAATTGAAAAAAATTATTTCGTTCAGAGAACCGCATTGGCTCAAGTCTGAAGGCGGCTTTTACAAATTGAGAGAGCCGCTTTGGCTCAAGTCGCCAAGCGGCTCAAGCGAGAGACTGGATAAATGTATGGTATGACAGTAGCTGTTTTTCAATTGGCATTGGAACCCAGGTGGATTCAGCCTATCCTTGAGCGATCCAGTGTCCGTGGCCCAAGAATTTGCAGCAATCAATGGCAGGCGCTGCTGCCTTTGCAGTGTTTGCAACTGCTGTGGTACTGGCGCAGTGCTGCTTCTCGCGCTGGTGATTGTCAGCCCTTTGGGCAGTCCTCGAGCTTTGAGACTTGAGCTTGTCCACGGGCCACGGGCATGCACCATCTTTTGTTTGGGGCACCTGGCACGTGTAGATGTTGGTTGATGCGTTCCGTCTTGTGTTCCCGTTGCCCAGCCATAGGCCGCGGAAGGCAATGCAGGAGTTTTAGTTTCCAAACAACAAACGGATGCGAAGACTCGAGTCAATGATGATGGTAGTGTCCTGAATAGCGATTGTGGAATCTAACCCACCACAAGTACAAAAACATATAGGATGCCGAACAAAGGCCACCAATTGCTCAAAGCTTCTTCCTACGTACTCGAATTTCCGGACCAGATTCATTGATGGATCTGTTGTAAAGGATGGGGTTCCTGGTTGTCCCGGAACAGTCCGGGAAAACCCGGCTGAACATCTCGGGACAGTCCAGGAATCCAGACGGCAAAGTCTAGGAATCCAGACGGGTGTCACGGACCGTCCAGGGCCGGTCCGTTGCACCCGTGATGGGTCGTCCCGGGTCAATCCGTTACAC
>CAJNIZ010042765.1:14800-44508 GCA_905231905.1 Symbiodinium pilosum
ACGTTACTCCCGGATTAATCCTGGACCAAACCCGGAAAAACCTAACATTTTCCTGAAGGAAATCTTCCAGGAAAAGTTTAGGACAAAACAGTGCGTTTTGTCGAGTGAAGAAGCACCATTTGAAGCAGCATCCAATTAACTTGGAAGACTGCTGATGTGGATTTTCTGTGCTACAGGGAGCCAGGGCTCCGCATGATGATCCCCTCAATGGCCTCCCTGTACTTGGTCTTCCTTCAACACTCAGCACCAGAGTCGGGTCGCTGGGGCGGCGCGTCTACGCGCAGTCTCGCCTCAGCAGGCCCAGGGTTGGCTTCGCCAGTTCTCTGCGCGCTTTGCCTCTCCAGTTGCCGCCTGCGTTGCCCTTGACTGGCAGCCACGGCGGTCCTGTCATTCTGGGTAACCAGGTCGCGGTCTGTGCTTCTGTACATCCTGGCTTCCTCCATTAATTCCAAGGTCTGCACGCAGGTGTCAGCGATTTCCTCGGTAGGTCAGTTGATGGTCGCCACCAGGGATTGCCAGGCAGCTTCCACTGCCTTTTTCTGCTCCCCAGTTGCTCGTGCCACCTCGTCTGCGTCAAGCCATCCATACTCCGACCTTTGTCTCCATGCCCGCGGGAGGCTGCCCAACTCCGGCAATTCGTTGCTGGCCCAGCCAGAGTGTCCCTGTCTTTACTCGGCCCGGACCACTAGGTGTGCGCCTTGCTTCTCAGCTATCTCCAGAACCGCATGCTTGGTCTTCGACAGTTGCCTTGTCTTACGTCTCTGTTCTGAGGCTCGCTAATCGCTAACCAGACCTTGGCAGCCGGCCTTTGGGGTCTGTTGTCCCGCTGGGTTTGGCAGCTTCCTGACCAGTTCTACTGCTTGGATTGCACGTCTTTGCAGCCCGAGGCGGTCTTCACCCCCCCGAGGTGCAAGCGGCACTGTCAGGATACCCTTCTGCTTGCCCGGCATGAAAGCTTCCGAGAGGTCTATGTCCAAAGCAATTTCGTCTGCAAAGGAGCGCGCCTTCTGCTGCACCTCTGCCTCATCCAAGCTCGTGTCCCATCCCCCCATAATCAGTGCCGGGGCTCGTGGCCCATTTCCAGTCTCCCCGTCGAAGAGGCTTGTTCTTCAAGGCTTTGTTGCTGCTTGCCCGTCCTCCAGTAGTTCGATTCTTCGGAGGATGTCGTTAATCGTCTCACCTGTCACCTTCTCTCTCTCCTTTTGGTCCTTGATCGTGTCCTGAACTTGCTGTAGCTGTACTCCCTGGTTGCGTTGCCGCTGGTCGATTGCCTGAACCATGTCCAGCGTCTTATCGACTTTGATTGCGAATTGGTTCTCGATGTTGGTGATGCGTTGCCTCATCTCAAGCACACCGTCAGTGAGCGGCGCAAGCGCGGCCGCCAGATCCGCCAGGCTGATCCCGGCTGCCTGGGCGATCTCTGGCTTGACACCTGGAACGGACTGCGATGTCACATCCCAGCGCGTCCTTTTGGAGGGCGAGTCACCATTTGCAATCACAGCCGGCTTGTTCTGGAGGTCGTCCACGTCAACTTCGATAGGAGTGGCTGCGGCCTTTCGCAGTGCCTCCACGGCATCCGGTCCTCTCTCCACATTCTGCCCAGTCGACATGGCCACCCTCCTGGAGCGACGTTGCCCTCGACGGAAAAGCTGGCAAGTGGAAGACGCAAAGCTGTTCGGCCCAGTCACCGACGCGGTCCTCAAGGCTCCGGCACGGCTCCGCAAGAGCTATGTTCTTGGTAGGCACTCGGGGAAGGTCTAGGGGCGTGTCAGGATGAGAGCTCAAGAGCCCTTGTCTTGGAAACGGCTGCTCGAGGCGCCCAAGCCCCCCCCCAAGGCGTCCACCCGCTACGACAGCAGAGCCCAACCTCTGCCACTGTCGCGGGCCACTCCGGGGGGCCCCTCGCAGCAAAGCCACAAGAGGCGGCAGGAGACTTGAGCCAAAATGGCTACGGGAAATCTCTCTCTCTCTCTCTCTCTCACACACAATCTCACAGTGGTGATGGAGGCAGGGGTCTCCTGCAAAGCCACGTCAATCTTTACAGCCAAGGCTGGCAAAACATGCGCTCCAAAATTGTTTTGCAATTGAGCCGCCAACCGTTAATCTGAGTCTTGTGACTCTTGCTTTGCAATTCGCGCCTACAGGGAGGATGCTGACTAGAACAACAGCAAAACTCTTTGCGCAGGCCATGTCTTTGAGTTGTGTTCGTGGCATCTTTGGCCTCGATGCGAGCCTTTGCCGCGGCTGCTCGTTTGCGCTCATCATCCACCCAGTCCAGATCATCCGGACGAAGCTGTCAGAGCAGCGTCCACATCTACCTCCTAGAGTCCCTACTCCCTACAGTACACTCAAAGCCAGCACTACCAACAGGGGTACCCGCCTTGTAGACTGTGAAGGCAAACTCTGCAAAGCAAAAGCTTACAACGCCAAGTCCCATCAGGAAATTCCTGGAGAGAAGCCACCGCTGCTTCCAGAACAAACCACATGTCCAGTTATGTCGCCTGAGCTCCACTGAATATCTTGCAGGCTTGCCCATCATGAATTGATGATACCTTGGGGCCATGCACATCATGTCTGGCGTGATGACCCCAAGCTGCAGACGCTTCAATTTAGCTGCGCCGCTGTTCTCTTGGGATGTCAAACTGTTCGGGAGCCCCAACAGGTCTGACGTAGCCTTCCAGCGTTGGTGCCTGATCCAGAAGTCGGACACACAACTCTGATGTCGCATTTAGCTACCCACCTTCGGTCGGTGCAGCTCCACCTCTTCCCATGTCTCCAATGGCCTGTCGCTCACAGAATACAACTCGAGCGACATGTTTGCAGACGTTGTCTTCAACTGCTCGCTCACGCATGTGGACAAAGACAATCCCATGGACCGAGCATGCAGAAACAGCGTTGGATAGCATGGTTTGGCACGACAGGCGGCTTACCCGCGCAACTGTCGGCTGAGCACACGTCCAGGCAAGTGTCCCATTTTTGATCTGACGTCGTCATTCATCTTATTTTCGTACCAGCTCCTGCGAATCCCAACCTCTAGAGCTCAACCACCTTTCGAGCACATTCATGCGAGCTGCCAAACCATGAAGTTTTGGGTGTAGCAACCAGAATGCACGCCCATTGGCCGGAAGCCATCCCAGAGTGCGGAAAGGGATAAAAGGGACACGTTGCGGACAAGGCGAGAAGCCTGTGGCCTGTCTAAACGCGGAGTTGCCTCGCATCTCATTGAATGGGGATTGACAAGCCTTCCATAAAACTGTGGCTTCCTGAACAACAGATGAAGAGAGCGCATCTGCTTTGAACGTGGCTGCTTTGAAAGTGGTTGCTTCCATGTGTCGGATCTACACCACAGTATTACATGGCATTCCATGAAAGGACTGGTATTGCTGTCTCCATGCATCACGTTTCAAGGAAAACGGTGAAAACATTCAATACAGCAAATCAGACGCATGCTAGACAGCAGAAGAAAGCGCTGAGGAGGCTTGGTGCCACGACAAGATTGGGTGCAGGCAGCCGGCCATGTGACCATTCGCTCACCTGATGCCTGTCTTTTGTCCCCACCCCGCTCTCTTGGGGCCCCAACCCAAGCCTCTACCCCAGCCCCGTCCATGGAGGATCCTTCCTGACTTGCAACAAGCCGGCCTGCCGTCTACATGTCCTACAAGCAAGTTGACTAACTCACGACTCGCTGTAACACGCTTTGACCATTCGCAAGCATGTCTTCTTAGTTAGGACCAGCCCAGAGTCAAGGCTGCAAACCCGCTACGTAAACATCCAAAGACTTGCAAACGCGATCCCCGAATCCCCGAAACTGTGCGCCCTTGCCCGCCGCGTTGCAGATGGATCACAAGCCCAATGTGATCTCAATGAACCCAACAAGCCCGAATGGCATCCTGCTGACAAAGGAAGTAATTAACAAGTAAGAGACTTAAAATCAACGAACCCACAAGCATGGCTCTAGCAACTCCTGCTTGAAACCGCGACTTGCCATAGCGCAAAGTGTTACCATACTTGCGTTCTGTGGCTGATGTGCGAAGGCATCCTGGCCTGGGAGCAGATGTGTTTGAAGAACTTCGGAAAGGTCCTCGGGTCAGCCTTGCAGTTCTTGCAGTTCTTGAAGAAATGACTAATAATTTTATACATCCTGCATGTGCACGCTTCCACGCTCAAGTAAGCTCCTATTGAAAGGAGCTTGCCGATCTTACCGTACTCAGGAAGCTGATTTCGTGAGCGTGCAAGCACAAGCTCAGGGATAGGAGTTCTGCAAGGAACCCTGTATCCAGAGATGACTTTGAACTTATCCGCTCGAAGCGGGAGAAGTATGGCATATGTGGGAAGAGTTTGGGAAGAGATTTTGCTTGGTATGCGCTGGCAGGCTGTGCGTGTGACATGCAGTGAGCAACTGCGTCTCATTCCTCGTCAAAGGCAGGCTTCACTCTCCCATGTTGAACTAGAACCTCTGAGCGCGCGGTGTTCCTGAGTCTGCACCGCAATGTTTCATCTTGTGAGCGCGTTGAACATCCTTTTCACCTTGACGCTTCAGCATTAACCTCGGTATCTTATTTTTCTTTTGCGAGGGCTTTAGCCCACACATATACCTGCACTATCACCGCTACATGCAATGAAGCGTGGCAGTTTAAACGTTCTGCCGAAAAAGAAGGGAAAGAGCATTTGGACATGCAGAAATGATGCTTTGTTTGAGCAGTTCTGGGCGGCTGACACACTTCGAGGCAGCGAAGCTGCCTGCAAACAAGCAGACATATGTGGCCAGCAGGTGTCATTCGTCAGCGAAGCCTAGTTTGAGACTCCGCACGACTTATGTGAAGTTGATCGACTGGCATGCTGAGGATTGTTGAGGTGCATGGCCTGTGACAAACGGGAGCGCATGGGTATCATGAACGCCTGGCATTTGAAGACATTTGATGAGCTGCACAACACAATGGCTGCAGTTTGTGCTTGGAGCCCACCTAAAGTCCTGCACGACCAGCGTCAATCAAAACATTTGAACATGACAGCTGCGGTCCATCAATGAGCCGACTGCTGTGCTGTGTGTCCCCATGTCTCAGACCAAGTAACATGATGTCAGACGTTTCCATACGTGCCTTGGCATGTTTACGTGAATTCAAGGCTGAGACTGAGGCCGGCAATCCTCCAGGACTTGCCTCCGCGGATGCCACCAGCACACCAGTCTGCCAGGAATCAAGGGGCTGGGCTGCCAAGAAGACTCTTGACTGCAAGGGCTGAGACAACTTGGGAGCCTGGAAATACCCACCGCCCTCCAAGCGAAACCTCAGCGTACGCTTCATACCAACTCTACCAACTGCTTCATTGTGACGGGCACCAAAAGCCTCCTCACTTAAAACTGTCCCAAGCGACCCTGGCATTCAAACACGGCCAAGGCACACGTGAGGACATCACTCTCAGGATGGTAAAATTATGGGCTAAATGTTGCTCAATGAGTTCTCACTGTACTGTGAAATTAAGGTTGTAGAGGTTCGTCACTCATTTGCAAGGAAGACAAAGCAGGAGAAAGAACCGCTGCCCCAATACTTCTTCATGATACCTCTGAGAAAACATGTAACCACTATGTAACCATGAGGCTCCCAACATGAAGTCACGAGAGGGGCAGGAGATGGCAGGAGCAATGCAGGAGAGGCTTGCAAGCGCTCATCTCTGGCCCAGGAGACGGGGAAGACAAATTGGTTTCAAGTGCGGAGATGAGGGACAAGATCAGCCATGTTTCAGAATCTCCTGGGACAGATTTCAGAACGAATTGTCATGGCCGCGAAGCTTTGATAGAAACGGATTGTAATCTCTCACTGCTGCCCTCTGCTAGATACCTTCAGGACTAGGTCGCTTGCCGGTGTCGGAAGCTAGCCCATCTGTGTCCCCTTCAAGCTGCAGTCATGTAGCTTGAAGTGGTAGTTGCATTCGCCTCTGACCGTGCCCAGGAGATAGTCCTCACACTGCATGCACGAATCATTGAAATCACAGTCACATGGTTTTTAGTGTGCAGGGCCCTCTTTCTTCTGACAGATATGGTAATGACAAACCCAATGGAGGGGTTTCGGTTATGATTAAAAGGGGTCTCCCCCATAGCACGTGCTGCCAGGTCTCCATGCCAGGAGGCCAAGCATGCGCAGTGTGGGTAGGTGGTTTACTCCTTATAGGGGTCTATAGTCCACCAAATGAGCACCCAGCCAACTTCCTGGAAACCCTTCACAGTCACTTGGCTGGTTTTGCCCACTGTCAGTTTGTTTATGTTGGTGATTGGAATTTAACGCCCAGCGAAAATTCGTTCATCGACGCTTGTGGAGGCTCAGTTGCGGCACAGTTCCCGGATCTTGCTGCTACCCGCACGCCAGTAGAGGCCCCACAAGCTGTAGGACTTGATCCTGCTGTCGCCGAGCCTTTCATCGATGCTGGAAGGGTTGAACATGGTTGCCGACCCGCTGGTACGGGGATAGGTTTGTCGACTATGCTGTCTCCACTTTGTCCTTGTCCAGCGTTAAGGTATGTTTAGGCACCGAAAGGATTTCTGATCACAAAATCCTCAAGGTGCAATGCGCCCGGTGCCTGCCGCACGCACAGTCAATCAAGCTTTGTAAGGTTGATCAGTACCCCAAACCCGAAGGCATGTTCCTCGCCGAGTGGCGGAATCTTCTTGCGGCAGTCTGGCAGGAGCAGCTCTGGACTCTCCCTGAGGTTCCGAACACTCAAAAATCGGTCGATGCCTTGTGGCACAGCTTCAGTCAGTGCTTGGAAAATACTTTCCGTATCGCCTATGCTAAAGCCAGAGGTCTCAGGCCTGAGTCCTTCTCTAAATCTCGCCGGCCTCGTAACAGCAATGCGTCATTTGTCGCCCTTAATGACACAAGCAAAAAACACCCGGAAGAGTTTTTGCTCCTCTTGCCGTTCGTCAGACTCGCAAGCGCCATAATGGGCGAGCTGCTGGCCAAACGCCCATTGAGCAGCTCACGCGTGAGCGTCAGCTCAGTAAGTCGGGTGCCAGAATGCTTACCTGCGATGGGGATGTGGTGCCCCCGTGTATAACCTTTATTGGAATGACTCACCCGTTGCAGATTCTCCTCTCGAAGGCATGAAGCGCTTGAAGCAGTTTTGGAACAGTGTTTGGCAGCGTCCATCACCCAATCTTGACGACGTCTTTCGCGTTCTTGACGGCTTAGTGTCAAACCTTTGCCGTGCCTCTCAACATTGGGATTCCCTAACCCCTCGTGAGTTGGCAGAAGCCTCTAAAGCCCTACAAGGGTCTAGTGCTGATATTGACGGCTGGTCAGGGGATGACATTGCCTCTTTACGTGAGTGCGTTTGGAAAGAAGTTGCCATAATTTTTGACCTCTTTGAATTTCATTGTATTGTGCCCTCTAATTGGCAGCAAATTAGACAGGTGCAAATTCCCAAGCCTGGGAAAGGTGTGGGCAACAGTGACCAGGCCGTGCGGGCTGATGCCCTTCGTCCTGTCAGCGTCTTGTCCGCCTGGTGGCGCCTCTGGGGCCGCGCTAGGCTCCAGCTAGGCTGGCAGGGGACACGGACCCCGAGCCTTGCACTGTCAGCTCTTCCCTACCTCAGGGAGACGCGTTATCCATGCTCGGCCTTGCAGCTACACGGTTAGGGCCTCACATTAATATTTCCTCCCGTTTCCCAGGGTCCACCTTTGCAACCTACGTTGACGATCGCACATTTGTCAGCCCCTCGGCAGATGATTGCATCAGCACTGCTGCCTCCCGGGCCGTATGGGGTAATTTCCTAGGTCTTCGCGAGAACGACGAACAAAATCATTATTTTCATCGCGCTGTGCCGTGAGATTTTATCTAGTGCGGGTGCCCCTCCTCATAGCACACTCACTTACCCAAAAATCCTTGGCGTGGAATTTGCCCCAGCCAACGGCAGAGCTATGACTGCCGATGACGCTAAGCGTTTCTTCAAGGCCACAGTGGCTGCGCGAAGATGTTCTTATCTCCCGCATCCTCCCGCCCGTAAAACCCTTTTCGCATTTTTGACTGCAGTGTCAATTGCCAAATGAGCTTGGTTTGCAAAAGTTCCTCCAAAGCACGCGTTTCGCAAATTGGAAGCAACCCTCCGCCGCTGCGCCTCTGAGCAAATGATGGTGATCCTTTCTTCCGGTTTTGCAAGAGAAGCCAAACTCCCGTTGGATCTTGGGAACTTAAGTTGGGTTTTGCTCAATCCCTCCGTTCCTTTTTCTCTCGTTATGGGTGTTCAGTCAGTTCCTTTTTCTCTCTTATTATGGGTGTTCAGTCAGTAGTCCCTGGACGTGGAGCTGCGATAGTGATAATGCTACACGCATTTCGCTGATGCCATCCAGTGCCTGGTTTGCCAGTACACTAAACAGCTTCAGCATTCACTCCGTGAAGTCTGGCGTAAGTTTCTTTATGCTGAGTGGGCCACCCGCCCTAGAGTCGATAGTCGCCTTGCTGGACATGTACTGTACAGCGAGCATCGCTGTGATGCGGCCCGCAAGTAACACGCCGCTTGTCCCTTCGCTGTACGACGCTGAGGTCAATTTCTTTGAGTTGCACATGTCCATGTTCTGGGACTTCTAGTATAGACCCAATGGCGCTCTCCCAGCCGCCTCGCTTTGCACTGGCCGAGGTTGGATAAGCACCGCTTCAGCTTCAGTTGTACGGGGTCGTTTAGGGATTTAGGATCTTGCACTGCTTTCCTTGCCCTGACCCCACCACCCGCGTTTAAGCTTGCGAGCTTGAATGACCACATCCGTGGATCTACAGCGTATGAAGCAGAGCCGTGCTGCACCATTCTGGCGGCTGCCCCCCTTCGACCTCCTGGCTCGTAGGAGTGGGTGCCTTCTTTAACATTCTCTTCTGGTCACATGTCCCAGCGCACGAAATCTGAGCACTGCCTTTCAAGACGCTGCGAGACTTGCCCTGACACTCCTCCGGCTGTTCCACTCGAGCCAACCACCTGAAGCTTTCAACGCATAGCAATCGGCTGACTTATCGTTGATGCATTGGCCTCTTCGGCAGTTCGTTCAGGTTGTCCCGCAGTCTTTGCAAGCTCGCACCATCCTGGCCAAAGCGTCGTGATGCACGAGTCATACCAAACTTCTTCCCAGGAAAGCGTGCCGAAACGTCATGAAGTGAGCTGGTCAAATCTTTGAGCGTCTGCATCAGCACTGACTGCACGCATCATCTAGCGGCAGCCATAGGCCAGAGCGCGACCATGGCAAAAGTCGGATCAGCTGAAAATTACATGTGTTTGATGATAGTTCATGTCAGGTCTGTCTCCGACTGCAGCTTGCACATGTGGATGTTCCTTCTTTACATGATGTATTGAAATCTGAAACCTAAAATAAAAACCAACCAAGATTGGTCTAAATGTGTACTGTGAAGGCCACGTAAGCAACATCCCGGCATTCATGAAAAGTGTGAGGAAGTGCACGCACTGCGTGCTTGCTTCGTGCGTGGCTGGCTGCTTGAAACTCTGAAGCTTTTGAACCGGCCTGGGCACCCCAGCTCCCAAACCAACAACTCGCATCGCTCAATCGTTCAAGGCTGACATGCGGACTGATGCGGATGCGGTGTTACGGCCAGCTTGGCCAGACCATGCTGTCCTGCAAATCTACACGGTGAAACTCCGATGCAGCTTCAACTCATCAACTGAAGCTTTACTAAGAACAGTCCTTAACACACACGGATCTTGCATGCCAAGCTTGTATGGCTCAAGGCTTGAAGATAGTTTACGGAAGCTTGTGGCGTGCAAGCCTTGCAGGTGAAGCTGCTTCGTTCACTGGCGGACATAAACCCACCAAACGTTCTTCGAGATCTCGCTACATGTGTGGCTCTGCTTTGGAAAATTGCGGCGGTTGTGGTACCAAGTTTCAGGCTCCACATTTTGTTAGCCAGCATCACCATTAAGTGTAACGGCCATATTCTCCATGAAGTCCTCTGATTCGAAGCCTGCAGCTGTTGACAAAGATGGCACTCCAGGCAATTGATATCATGTTGTGGTGTGGTCGGCTTTATCTGCGAGAACAGTCAGTCATGACAACTTCAGGGGTTTGACATAAACTCTCGATTGGTCCGAGGCTTCCCAAGCTGGCCCCTGCTTCTGTCAGCTATGTCCGTGCCTGTTCGGCCATGTCTAAGAGTTAAACAAATAGGATTCCGGAGCCAGAACACAATGGCGCAAAAGGTGGAGGGCCGTCTGCGCGTCGGGCAGACTTGCGAGCTCAGAAAAGAGGGGCGGACCTTTTCCACATGCTCTTTCATGGTGGAAGCCCCCGCAGAAGGCCGGCGGGCCGATGGGTGCTCCACGCACAGAGAACTGCCCGAGGAGCTTAGCTTGACGTGACACCAGCAAACAAGAGAGACACATGTCAACACTGTGGTCAAACCCCACCACAGGTAACAACCTCGCACTTCTCCGGGTTGAGCGGCAAGACAACCGTCATCAACAAGGAAAGCACGGACAAGGTCAGGCGGCCAGAGGCCAGTGGAGGCGCTTCCAACAAGATGAGGAGTCGCCGAAAAGCAAGCGGCTATGGTAGGTCCACTCAGCCCACAGGGAGAGGCCGGGCAAACACAGCCGAAGCTGCTGGAGCAGAGCACCACGGTCCACGGTGTTGAGGGCATTGCTGAATTTTGGCGGCGTGGCTCGCATTGCGGGTGGCCCACTGGCGAACAGGGCGCACAACGGCCTCACGGCCGAGCAGGACAGCCACTCGGAGCTGCAACAGCCAGAGGCTCCTTGAAGGTTTGGGAAAGGCACAGCTAGAAGACGCCGTAAGCAGCAGGGCGGACGTCGTCATCCCCCTTCGGGATCCCCCCCACATGGGGCGCAAGCTCTCGAGGAGCAGCCCGAAGGCCAAGAGGCGGACAGCAGCAGCGAGGTCGGCAGCAACCTACGTCGAAAGCTGCGAGCAGCGGCAAGCACTTGGTTGACCGGCAGGTGAGGCCCAGCGGCACCATGTCAGTGCTAAGCACGCAGCTTGGCGGAGACCTTTTTCCAAGCAGGGGAGGGCTGACGAGAGCACTACAAGTCCGCGAGGGCCTTGCACTGCTCCCATGAGCAGCACACGCAGCGGGGATGGGCTCTATTGAAGCAGCCGGCCACGAGCAAGCCGCAAACCTAGCAGGTGTGGAGCGGCTGCTGAGCCAGGCCAGAAACCGGGAGCAATCCGCGACGACACCGCAGCTTCACGACTGGGAGCGAGGGCTTCCAAAGACTGTTGCGAGGCTCCTTGTCAGTAGGCGGCTTCCAAAGACTGTTGCGAGGCTCCTTGTCAGTAGGCGGCCCTGCGGCCCAGGCAACGTTGACGACTCGCGTAAATGTTTTGCGCTAATGGCGCCCAATGGCTCTTTCGACCTGGCTTTAAGGTCCAGCAGCGCGATAGCGCCGCAGAAGGCGGCGCAGAAGCAGAGCTGCCAGTCGCCGAGGGGGCCATGGCTTAGTACATACTGAGAAAATGTTCCAGTCATGAGCAACTATACCCGAAGGGCCCAAGTGCCCGAGGTTAGGTTACCCTAAAAAACTGCCAGCCCGGAGACTCTTCTGAATGGCCGTACAGTGCGTTGCAGGCATGCACAAGTCTGAGGCTGCGGGCTGATGTCAAAGTCCTTTGCGCAAGTGACAATTTGCTGCAGCCAGGAACTCAGGACCTGCACCATCATTGCATATGTCAGTTCAGTCACATCAGCAAGTCATGGGTCTTGCTTGCAGTCTTTGAGCTGGTGGCGCACCTGCAACTCCTCTGTAAGATTCTGCACCGATGGATCTGACCTGGGAACAGCAATCTAAATCAGTGCGTCCGTTGCCCAACTACAGAAGCAGGTTGGTTCCAAGTTAACGTTTGTGCAGAAACTTTCCAACGCGGTCTACAGACCAGTGTGCCTCATTTGACCTGTGCAACCATGTGTCCTACGCATCACCTACATCTTTGCCCCGACGCAGGAGCATGCTCCTCAGGAGAAGCTCTGCAGCCGTGAAAAGGGCTCCGAGCATCAGTTTGATGGTCTTGCAGAAGCTGCCGGCCTCCTCGGCGCTCAAAGACTGGCATCACAGCTTGCTGCGCATGGCATGGCATTCATTTCCCACGCTCACCAGCGGCAACATGGCGTCCTGTGGGCAGCACCACAGCACCTGCTGCTAGAAACCATGAAGGTTCCGCACAACTCAGCGACAAGCAACTGGCGCCTTGTACCACCCGAACTGCAGGTTTGGGCGTACCATGGGATATCATGTGATGGTAATACAGCATCCGGCCTCTTTGATGGCAAGATGTTCGACCGTGGAGTCGCCCACGCAGATCACATGCATCGTCCTTGTCATGGACCACATTGACTACCAAAAGGAATGATGTCGGAAGCACCCTGAAAACAAAATTGGATGCGAGAACATTTGAAGGCCTCAAATGGTGACAAGAGCTAAGTTCCTTGAACACGGTCCATATGCAAGCAATCAATAACACAGACAGGATGGCTCAAGGCAAGCCAAAGTTGTTCCGAGAGCTAAGTCGGCCGTGGCAGGCTGACTCAGCTGACTCACTGCCACTTGACACGGCCAAAAGCCCTGTGATAAAACAAATGAAGCATGAAACCGTTGGCACACATCTGAAGCTTCTGAGCTCTGGTCTTGGCTTTCAAGCCGTAGATCTTACGCAAGCACTTGAGCATGGCCTCGGGCTGCAAGTCATGCAGCTGCCTTAAATATGAAACCGTCAACCGCAAGGCTTCCGTTGACATGTGTGTAACCAAGTGCTGTGCGTTCCGTTTCGCAATCACGAACATGTCGACACCCTCCTCCAACTGAGCCTTCTGTTTAGCAGGATCTTGTCAAGGCAACGCCTGTTTCATTCAATGACCTCCAAGCCCCAACACCCGCTGGCTCCCTTGTGCGTAGATCATCTGCAAGTAAATGAGTAGTATGGGATGGCACAGCGGCATAGCCACGACAAGCCTTGATAGGTTTTCCCTCTGTCTAGGAGCATCTAGGAGCTCTGAACTCTTGTTAGTTTCCTGGCAAAATCCAGAGGATGAATGAAGCGAAGCAAAACTCAAGAAAAGCAGCATTGTAGATGTGAGGTCGAGTGATGTGTTCACGGGCATAGAACACCTCGATTTCCAGGTCCTGGGCCACACAGAGTGGCCAGGGGCAATAACTTCAAGACACAGCGATGCAAGCTGCATTAGATTTTGCAGTGCGCTGATTCCACACCTCCCAACTCCGTCACAAGACCTGCCTGCATAAGCTTCTCAAAGTCGACGCCAGGAAGATACCTGCTTTACAAGCTTCTGACGAGAAGCATCTTGGCGCAAGCTGAAAGTGAACTACGTACATCCGAGATCCTTCACGTTAGGAATGCTGTTTGCCAAAGATCGACATAAATGTCTACAAGAATCATGGCTGAGAAAGTGCCGCTTGCTAGGAGCGGAGACCTGCGCAGACTTCTTGGGCGCTTTAAAGTATGGCTTGAGCCTTAATGTCTGACTTTTGCTTTACATTATGGTCTACCCTTAGCGTTTCCGAAAATGGTGGCTCCACGGAGCACATGGGATGGGAGGAGAGGGAAACGGCTTGAAATGTAGCGAGGGAGGGAAGGTATTTTGCAAATGAAACAAGATGACCATCGAGTCGACCCATGGAAGCGAGTCAAAGCTGGGCGGAGCTCTATAGCACTCTAACAATTACAATGAGCGAATTCTTAAATGCGAATGGAGCAAACAAACTGCAAGCAATGAGAACTTGCAGGCCAGGGATTGGTCGACTCCACAAAAGATCGTCCTTCTATACTCAGTGCTTGAGAGCTGACCACGATGCGGAAGTCTCCACCCACGGCCGCCGAGCGAGAGTCACGATGCTAACGCGGCCGACAACCTGCGCCCGATGCTCTCAGATGGGCTCAGGGGACTTTCGCGACGGCATCTACAGAAGCTGCCTCTCGTGCAGCTAGCAGAGTGGATTCCACGACTTGTGCGTGAGCCTCGAATCAACGTAAGCCAGCACAGCATTCATGACCCAGGAAATCCCAGGAACCAATTAACTCTTCTCAGTGAGGGTCTTTCAACTCGGCGTAGAAAGGCGATTCCGGTGGCAGTGGACCTTCCTGGAAAGCGCAGTGAAGCTCAGTGGAAAGTCATGTCAGAAGCCACAGGTTCATAGCGTGATGCAACCAACTTCGCAAAGCGATGCGCAGACTTGCCTTCGAATGGACGGCTTTCACCACTTCTGTGACATGCCGAGTGGGGAAGAGCGTATCATCCTTAGATGCTACGCAGTTGTTCATATCTTCGCAATGACTGCAACATGAAGCCCATTCCGCACTCAGCTGCGCAGCAAGATAAGCCCAGCACCCAATCGAAAATCACAACTGCGGGTACCCCACCTTGCACGAGAGTCCAGATGTGTCAGACTTTGTCACGTCTGCCTTGTGCATCTTTAGCAGCATACAATAGCACACATCAGCATACTGATCAGTTCGGCCTGCGACTGAGTTGTGTTCTAAGGGCTCGCTTGATGCCTCTTCCACAGCCACACCTTAACTGCAATCAGCCCCAGCTCCGCTTGACTGCATTTGCAGCCACATGCTTCCAAGATAGGAACGGGCTTGGCTCAGGAGCTGTGCTGCTGGCGCACTCCTGCTTTGCCCATGCTGACAGGCTACCAGACAAATGCACCTGCAATCACCTACACACAATGAGTGAGCTGAACATGCGTGAATGTCACATGTTGGGCGCACTGGTAACGCTTGCGTCGTCTTGCAAGCATGGCCTGCCCAAGAGATTGGCCCATGCCCGCTTCGAATGTACAATGTTACATCGGCTACTTTCCCTCTTGCTAGATTTCATGAGGCTGCTCAATTATTTTGCGGTCTAGCGGAGTCAAGTCACCATTGCCTGCTGCTGCTTCTCCAGTTTCTGTGTAACCTTTCGCGCAGCGAAGGCCACCTTGAGTGGTAGCGTGGCCACGTCTCTGCTGAATGCTGTGGCAGAGTTTAGCAGACACCTTCTCGATGGCCGCTGCGCGTTGAGCCTCCATTTCGGGATTCCTCACGTTCTTGTGATCTGGTGCGTCAAGTTGTAAATACCATTTGCTATGACTCAGTGACTGGCCTGTCCATGGGGTGCTTAGGCGCTGGTGCACCAAAGCCAGGCTCCAGGAAGCGCTGCGCCTGCCAGTGCAGAGCTCTGCCTGCCCAACTCCTTTCCCGAAGTTCCCTGAAACCACAGGCCTCCTCGTCAGCCTCGATGCTGGCCGCAATAGAGTCCGTGTGTATGGCCACCTCAATCATTATCGTCTTGCATGGCACATCGCAAGCGGGAAAACCAAATGTTTCAGCCCGTTTGTAGCCTCCCCCCCCAGTCCGGAGGGGTGGTCACAACGGTGACCCATCCTGCCCAGGACCGCAGGTCAATCCGACCTGGAACTCCCTACCGTGCCTCTCTGGAAACTTCCAGTGTGCATGGTAGCCACACCACCCTGCAATGTGGAAAGGCCGGGACTGGTGAAGCACATCCGTGCCCGTGCCGCTGAGAACTCATCAGGGGGTTGATAAGAACTCGGAACGGAGATGAAAATCGAATGATGAAAGGGATGGGGGGGTGGGAAAGAAAAAGTAGCGACGACAGGAGGCATCTGCCGTTTTGGCTATGTTTCAGCCGAAACGTTGCAGCAACAAATGAAGTCTGCTCACCAAGCCTGCCCTAACACAAAGCAGAACACATTTGGTTACAGTAAGTTAGTCTGCTCCTTTTTCCTTCTCTGCGCAGCAATGCAGCTCTTGATATGTACAGCATGGAGGCTGCTCTCCATTTACATTGAATTGGTAGCCCCCCCAGTCCGGAGGGGTGGTCACAACGGTGACCCATCCTGCCCAGGACCACAGGTCAATCCGACCTGGAACTCCCAATGCATTAAGGCTCCCAACGTATTTAGAGAAAACTGAAGACTGTGCTGAGCACAGCCATGGGCAGTCTCCAAAGGTTCGTGACACGAACCGAAGTTCGTGAGGACAAGCGACGGTGCGACGGCGAAGGCCTGTGAACGCCAGAAAGGGTCAGGCATTCCCAATTGGGAAATGCTATCGGTCCAGTTAGACTTGCTCTCGATCCATTCGAACCATAGGTGCGCCTGGAGATGAAACAACAGCACGTGGATCATCTGGGCTATATCGTCCAAGCTGGAATTGCGCCCGGTTCCTTTAACCAGCGCCATGAGCGCGGCGACGTTGTCTACCCACCAGATTCCAGACCGGGCACGAAAAGCATCCGGAAAGGTCAGGAGACCCTGCAAAATCATCAGCAATTCCTGGGCGATGACCACCTCCTGGTCATCAGGCCACAGCCCTAGGACTTGTCCATCGATCAGGGGAACTGTACCCATTCTTTGGCCGGAAGGGCTTAGCACCAGAAGGCCTCCGGACCCCCTTCAAAAGCCGCGTGTGAGGCTGCGCACACGCAGGGCGCTGAAGACGGAAAGACCGAGACCACTCGGCGGGGTCGGGCTGCCAACACAAATCTTACCGTGACGAAGGCCTGATGCAGGGCCTGATCTAAGGGGGTATGGCCTGTCTCCTGAATCCTTGGTCAAGAAACCTAAACAGCCGAAAAGCTTGCTGGACAAACCAGGTGGCAAGGAGTTGTACGTCTCTGCAGTGTCCATGAGGTCATGGATCTTGTCGATCAGACGGGGCCAAATCCAAAGTGGAATGTTCCCCTTGGACACGCTGTCTTGGAGGTCATGAACGATGCCCAAGAAATCCACTTGGGGGAAGAGGTTTGTTGCTTAGTCTCAGCGAAGGCGTAGCCCAGAAGTGCCACGCACTCTTCAACCATGGCCTGAGAGTGAGCTGCTGCAAAGTCGAAGTCCTGCGCTGTTGCATCATCGAAGTAGAAACACCAGAGAATAGCAAGACATCTACGGACGACAGCTTGCAGTAGGAAGGGGAGACAATTGAAAGCTGAGACAGCCAGGGGCAGTCCAAAGAGCACGCTGTGGCACCTGCCCTTGGTGAGCATAAACCACCAAGCATGCCCAAGAGTCGTCAGGCAGCATGGGGATCCTCCGGTATGCATCGGGAAGATCTTCGCCATAGGTAACCACTTGCTGATTGCTCAGCCATACGCAGTCGCGAGGAGCTGGGCGCATGGCTGCAGCGCCGTACAAAATTGGAGCTTGCTTGCATCACTGCTTCCTTCGCTCTGGCCGCCTCCTTTGGCATCATTGATGACCCTCTTCTTCCCAGAAGACTGCACGATGCAGAAACGTCGCACCAGGCGAAAGCCGCGCGAGGGCAGGGAGGAGGCGGATTGGGCTGGAGTACACCAGCCATTGGCCTCATCCTTGAAGCCTAAAGTCATCATTCTCACCTGCACGAACTTGGCCGAGCAAAGCCGGAGCGTCGCGTGGACCGGACACAAGGGACTCTTGCAGTGTACACCAGGGTGTTGGCTGGGAAGCCACAGGGGGGCGCAAAGCCGATTGCTGGGAAGCCGTGGAGAAGCCCCGAGACAAAGGTAACATCTGGCCACGGCCACGACAACAGCATGAGCTTGATGTCGAGAGTCCAATCTCACAGCATGGCGCCAATCCCGCATGGAGGGCACGCGGGCGCTCGCCTGGCGTCTCCAGCCTGTTTCACAAGCGCTGCGAGAGCGGCAGCCTCCTAAATTTGGCAAGAATCCAGCCGCGCATTTGGCGCTTCTTGCGGGTAAGACAGCCGCCCTGATGTCCTCAGAAATTCGTGTCGTCCGCGGTGTCCCTGTGGAAATCAGTCAAGCTGCCCTTGTAGGGGAAGCATCCTCTTTGCTGGCCTGCCTCGACGTCAATCTGCCTTGGCCCTTCCTGCCAACACGACAATTTTGCGGCTAAAATTTCCCCTTCGATGGGCCTCTTGGGCCCCAAATTTTTGGCGTGTCTTCCTTCAGGCCAGCGCGGCCAACCGGCGAGAGCCACAAAGCAGCCCTTCCTCCTGTGTCCCTTTCTGCCTCTCCCCAGCACTTCCAGGAGCTTGGATGCTTCTTCCTTAGGCTCCCTCAGCTGTTTCGCTCTCCAGAGCCTGAAGGGAACCAGCGCGTCTGCATGGCATGGCTGGTTGAGAGGGCAATCACACGCCAAGCGTTTGCCAGTGAGCTGCTGAATGGATTTCGCCTTCGGCGAGGAAGGAAACCGTGCAAGAAAACGCGTGAGAGCTTCGAACGCGGAGCCGTGCTGGCCAATCTTGAAAGGAGTTGCCCATGGCCCAGCTGACAGGCGGTGTGAAAAGTGCCCATGGCCCACATAGAGAACATCAGCAGGAGCGTCCTGTGCATAACCATGAAGCGCGGTCACCTGAGGTCTCCGTAGGAGGGAGCCATAGGGAGCTGGTGAAGTCGTGGGACTGCAAACCCACGCTGCGTGGCCCAGTGGCTAGCGCACACCACAATAGTGAAGACCAAGCTGGCGGTGTACTTGGCTTCGTCCTTTGTTGGAAACTCCGTGGACCCTCCCCGAGACACGGGCTGCCAGTCGTCAGGTGAGTGGGTATGGCCGCAAACCGGGCTGGGCAGCATGGCCATTTCTGGCAACTTTGAGACGGGCTCCTTGGAAACAACATGCGTCAGTCAAAACCCATCCAACCAGGAAGAGACTCTTCCAATGGATCTTGCCAGTGCCCGCTGCGCCGTGGGTTCTCACGGAATGCTCCACGCCCGGCTTCATGGACGGCTTGCTGCAGGGCTAGCTCGAAATCACTCGCTTCGTTATCTTGAGCCACTCGCGCTAGGTCGTGGGGTCGCAGGTCCGGCAATCCCGCATGCTGCGCCAAGCGGAGGGGCTGGGGCAGCGAGTGGCAAAGTCCAGTGGTCAGGTCAGGGAGACAGACCACAGAGACAGAGAGGCAGCGTGCTCAGACTCCGGGCGGAGGAGCACTACTGCGTACAGTATGGGTGGGATTTCCAGCCCAACCCATCACAGAAAGCAAAGGTACAGAAGTACAGAAATCCAACGCAAGGAGGTGCATAGGGGATGGCAGGTGGGAGAACAGAATCTCCAACGCTAACTCCACCTGCAGCCAGAGATGGCTACGCGGAGTATAGCATTTCCGTTGCGTCAGGGCAGAAACAAAGCGGAACAAGCTCCAAATCGCGCGAGATTTGGTATTGCAAACGATAGCACATGACAGCAAATGTACCCGATGAAGTACTTGAAAAATTGCGGTCTGCGGGCCAGAGATAATATCGAATTTTTCATCAACGAGGAGGTTGATGGAGGTAACCACTTTCCACCCTGCCCAACTAAAAGCCTTAGCCAAAGGAAACCGATGGGAAAGTGTCATGGAGGTGCTGACACACTGGGGCCCTAAACCCTAAACCCTAAACCTTAACCGCGACCTGAAGGCTCCCCTGACGCATGTTGGTTTCGGGCCCCTGCAGGCTACCCCCAACCGGAGCGGTGCCCGAGATGATCGGTTATGAGTTGAGGGTCATTTGTTGGCAGCCTTCGGTTCCGAGCCCATGCGGGGCTTTGCATGCCGAAGGCTCCCCCCTGCCCGAGATACTCAGCTTTAGCAAGCTCTAGTTATAATTGCAAATGAAACAGAACCGAGCTAAGTAAAGAAATTCAATGGAACCAAGTACCGCAATTTGCTTGCTACACTTCGTCATCCAAGTAAATATGTTCAATGGAACCAAGTACCACAATTTGCTCGTTACACTTCGTCATCTACGTGAAGAAGTTCAGAGACGTGCAGAAGAAGTGACATAAGTGACTAAGTAAACCCTAAACCCTAATAGAATATAGTTTGGGTGGCCGGGGTGGGTTTACAAGCAACGCGAGCGCGCGGCCCGGGGCGCTTCACAGCGCGCGCCCCCGCCTGACACACCCTAAACCCCGAACCGTAAACCCTAAGCCCAAAACCCTGAACCCAAAACCCTAAACCAACCCTGAACCCCAAACCCCAAGTCCTAAACCCTGAAACCCTGAACCCCAAACCCTAGACCCTAAACCCTGAACCCTAAACCCTGAACCAACCCTGAACCCTAAACCCTAAGCCCTGAGCCCCAATCCTAAACGGTAACCTGAACCCAAAACCCTAAGCTCTAGACCAACCCCGAACCATAAACCCTACGTCCTAAACCCTGAACCCTAAACCCTAGACCCTAAGCCCTGAACCCAAAACCCTACACCCTAAACCCTGAACCCAAAACCCTGAACCCTGAACCCAAGCCCCAAACCAACCCTGAACCCTAAACCCTAAACCCCAAGCCCTGAAGCCTCTTCTGGATTGGTGCAAAAGCCAGATCCTTCTGAGCTGTTGCTGCTTGAATCGCTCCTTTTGGTGCATGAATCGGCCTTTTTTGGTGCTTGAGTCGGGTCGTTTTGGTGCGTGAATCGGTCTGGCGTAGTGCGTGAATCGTTGGTGCGTGAATCGGATAGATAGTTCCTGAATCGTTGGTGCTTGAAGCGTAGTGCGTGAATCGGGATTGGTGCGTGAATCGTGCTTTTTCGCGGCCATAGAGGCCCGTGTGAAGAGGGTGAGGAGGCGCGGGCGCACGCACACGGAGCGCGGGCGGGGTCGGGCGCGGTGGATGGGGTCTTATCTTGAATTTTTGGCATTCGCCAGATACCTGACAATTTTCCATACTATCCCTGGCCATGTTGAGGGATGTTGAGGGGGCGCGAGCGCGAGCACACAGGGCGCGGGCGGGATCGGGCGCAAGAATGGGGTCTAGTATGGTCTAATTGGCATTGAATTGTGGAATTCGGCAGATACCTGACAATTTTCCATACTATCCTCGAACATGCCAACACGACCAAGACGACCGACACGACCAACGCGACCGGAACCCTCGCGGCGGGTACCGCTCCCCGCGGGTTCCCGACTCGCCGCTTGCAGGTTCCTGACTCGCCACTCCCGTTTTCTCGACTCGCCCCTCAGGGTTCCCGGCACGCGGGTTCCCGACTCGCACCTGTGGTTCCTGACTCGCCTAACTTTTGTTTTCCGATGGCTGGGCAGGTGACTCGCGTCATGACGTGAAAATTCGAATTACAAGCTCTTGGCAGGGATGTGCGGGAACATCTACTGTAGCTGTAGCTGGTACAGCCTCTCTTCGTGCTGACTGAGTGAAAGTTGGCGGCGTCAAGACCATGACAATATATGACAATACTTAGGAGCTCCACTTAGAAGCCAATGCAAATAGAGGAAGCCAAGCTGCAGTAGCTCCCCTGCAGGAAGAGTCACAACTACAGCCTACACAAAAGGACTCATCCCTTACCACTCATGAAAGAGATGTGGTGAGACTATCAGCTCCAAACCATGTCCAATCTTTGAACTGACCGAGTGCCAGACCGTGAGAGTCGGACGCAATGCTCCGGACCGGCGCCTATCGGAAGGGTATCTCACACCAACCAGGAGTGATCTTTCTTGCCTGGCCTGACCGGGCCCGTAGGTCGTTCCGAACTTAGCACATGCGGAAATGGAGCAAAAAGTCCGTGAAATGAACTGCAAACCTCATTGAATCACTTCGGATGCTTCGGTACTGATTCGACAGGAATCCGCCAGGGATGGGCCAGTCAGTCATCGTTGGCCCTACCGTGACTGAACCCGAAAGCGTTGAACCCCAAATTGGAAACTTCAGAATGAATTTGGTGCGCGAAACAACAAAAAAAAGGAAGCTGCACGCCCCCCTTTCCGACCTTGTCGAGTTTGAAATCAGCACTCTCGGTGGCTTACTGTAACCAGCTGGAGTGCAACCTTGCAAAATGCTACGGCTCTGACATGTCCGTCCTTCCTGAATTCCCCACCACAACCCTGGAATCCACCATTCTCGCTTCTGTGGCCTGAGACTGCCAAAGTCTGATTCCAGGTCGCGTGCCCGCTTGATTGATCTCTCCCCAAGCAGAAAGTCTAAATGAGCTGCGCGACGCCCTTCATGCAAATCGATAACACCGCTCGCAGCCATGGATATGTTGCTACAGGCATCGGCATCATATTCAAGCAATGCAGCTGAGAGAGGTTTTGCCAGGAAAGCATGAGTGAAGTTCTGGTCACTTGCGGCCCCACCAGCGTGCGCAGGGCTTACACCCAGGAGATTTGGAAAGTGTCTGGTCTGCAGAGACGCGGATGTTACCGAATCACCGGGTGATTCGATCATGCAAATGGCATACTGAGAAAGACATGCGCAACACAGCAAAAAGGGACTGTAAAGGACTTGTCAGACTTGCCAGGCCGACCGTATTCGTATTCTCTTTCTGTTTGGCTTTGACATTCAGGTTCTGCACACATGTCCTTGAGTCATCCCGGCCGCTGAATTGATTCCGTCTTTGAAAGGCAACACAATAGATCCTGTGTGCTGGGTGCAACGGGCAAAGAAGATGTCCAGATCCTTGAGCTTCTGCATTCCATGTGAATAGAAGTGCAGCATCCTTGAGACGTCTGGGAAGCCTTCACTGGCCTGTGACAGCTAAATTGAACGCAGATTTTCATACCTGCTAGCTCAACATGGCTCAACTCAATCAAATATTCCTGCCATCAACACAAACTTGCACTGAGGCCCCGTCTCTCCATACTCTTCTTCATGGTCAGGGGAGCTGCTGTCAAGAACCTGCAAGACCTCGTCCGGCACGGTAATACTCTTGAACGTCTGCGAGCGCCGTCTGTCTGCTCTTTCCAGGGGCATTCCTCTCCTTGGTACCTGATCAAGCGCACCACAAACATTTCAACAGGCTGCCTACATGCAGATTATCCGCAAATTATCCCAAATCGGACGACTCACACGGAGCCTAGGCCCTGGCACATGTCACGGACATCAGGCAGAAACAAAAAAAAGAGTGTCAGCATTGGCATGATACTGGCACGGGACTGTGACAGACGTGCCAAACATCAGGATTCCAACGTCACAACATTGTGGCGCAGCTTGGGCTTCAATCTGCAAACAAACCCTTTTAATCTTAGAACGCAGCGCGTCTTTCGCGGCTGTGCAATGGTGCTTTCTTTGTGTGGCAGTGACAGCAATCAATTTCTGTGGGAGAACCGTCTTTCCCTTCCCGGCTTTTTTGCCAACATGTCTTTCCAAGGCCACTGACCCCAACAAATTATAGGGGCTCTGGGTTGCAACCTCAAGTTGAAACCTGGGATTTCATGGACCTTCCAGGAGCCATGTTACCTAGAAATGGATTGTCTATGAGGTACAGGCTGATTGCAGTTTTAATTCCTAGCTCGGCTCTGACTTTCAACCGCTTGAAAATAACCCTGCTGCACATGAACATGAGGTCCACCTAAAGCACCTTTGTCAGGAAACATTCTAAGATGTCATGCAACAGACGCATGCGAAAGCCGAGTCTCCAGTAGATCAGTAGATCACATTTTTATTATGGAAGCTTTAAGGGGGGGCCCGTGTAAGGAGGCCCCATAATAGGAGATCTTTTTGGACCCTAGGGAGCCTTGCAAAACCTTAAGGAGGTCTTCAAAAGGCTTAATTATAGGTCCCCCATACAAGGGGCCTCCTTAAGGATCCCATGATTTTAATGGTCCAGGAAAATTATTATCCTCTTCCGTGCAAGCAAGATATTGCTATGGCAATCTGTGGCAGCTGTGGCTCTCTAGCCCGCTTGTTTGGATTGTGTTTTGAATACGGGTGCCCGGTGCTCCATGTGACTATCTCTTGTTTCGATGGCTTCTGAGGCAGCACTATGACTAATGTAGTTTATAACTTGAACAGCCAGTCACTCTGCCTTTAGAAACTTTAGGGTTGACTATGATACTGAAACAGGAGGCGAGTTTTGCTGACGCAGCGGCCATCCAACATGAACTTGGAACGGCTTATAACTAATCATTTCTGCATTCAGGAGCTTAGGAAGCATGCGGGGTACGGTTCATTCTGGCAAAGCAACCAACACAAGCAGCGATGCATGCTGGCCTTGTCGGCTGCAGAAGTTTTCAGGGTGTTCGTGGCGAGGTAGCCATGCTGATCCTCTCCGGACTGACTGTGCAACCTCTCGTGCAAATTCCAGACAAATCTTATTGTGTCGATGGCAAATGTGCAAGTGCAAGCACTTTCATTATCTGTTGCCGGCTTCTTGTTCGGCTTTCCAGCTTCTCGATCTCTCACTTTTTGGCATTTGTGTCGATGGCAATAAGGATCAAAAATTCCGTGTAGGTAGACAAGTAAAGCACAGAAAGTAGCAGAAGTCAGAAGTCGAAACCTTGCTCATCTGTTATCCGTCCTCGGGAGGAACCCTGTGGCCCGATGCAGAAAAAGCCGCTTCTCTACCCGCTTCCAACAGAAACTAGCCAGCAGCAACCTTTCAATGATTCAAACTGCTGTGACTTGAAAAGGAAAACCCTGGAATTTGGCTGAGCGATCCGCAGTGTTCGAGGAGCAGAAGCCTACCTACCAATGTGAGCCTAGATTTTTGCACCCTCTTCTTTTGCTTGATCAGCACTGTGCGCAAACGTGGAGCCTTTGCCCAAGGCTTTAGGCATCTCCCTTGATTCTGTGAGGTTCTTGCGGTATAGGTTGCCTCTCGCTCATGTCTATTGCAGGCTCTAAGGCTATAATGATGCCAGCCAGTCACAGATTCCGGCGAAGTAGTTACTCTTTGCTCCATGGCAGAATACTGCGAGCACATGCCAGCAGCCAAGCGGCACCTTGTCTATCTGAGCGCTCTCTTCAAGAATACTCCGTAGTTGAGACTGACGCAATGGCTGCTTCGACGACAGGCTTCGAACCTCCAATCAGAGTGTCCGGCAGGAATCCTATGGCCATTGCAAATAGAGAATGACTGTGCCTTCCGCATCTCGAGATCCGCGTAGCCCCCATTTCCCGACTTTTCGGGTGGTAAACTGTGCACCTGAAAAGGTGCAAGCAACTCATGTTGATCGTGCTCATGTATACCGTTGCCCTGCTGCTGCAGATTGTGAGATAGTGTGAGTGTACACGGATGGCCTTGTGCACTGGGATCAGATCCTCCTCCTCGGAGTCAGATGCACACGACGAAGAGCTGGAGCTTGAAATTTTGCCTTCGCCTGTTGGACTGGTCTACCCACAAGGTACTCAGTAACCAGGCATGTCTGCTCTGCAACCTGCATCGCCAAGCTCAACAGCTGCTGGCAAGGGCTGACTCCAGCTTGAGTATCGTCGTCGGGCCTGATGTAGACAGGCTGGACCAAAGCGGTGTGTGCAGAGCATTGCTGAGCTCTGTCGATTGCTTGCCGAAAGCAACCAAAAGCAAGGACACAACAACATGAAACATACTTGACGCAAAGTCTTCCATGCTGAGCTCTGACAACACCACACATGAGCACTTTCTGCCAGTAAGGATCTCTCCAATCATTCCATGTGTTAAGCAAACACAAGAGTTCTAGGTCGATTCTAGGTGTGCAGACTGTTGGAGGAAGCCATTCCGTCTCCAAATGCGCATCAGAAAGCACGAATTGCGCTTGAGCACCCTTATGCGCTCCATCATTGCAGGTGTGAACATCTGTTCTCTCAGAATCCACAAGCTGATGGCGGGGTGCCGTCAGAATCATTTCAAGCGTCAAGACATCTTGGCTATCCGGACTGAGCCTACGTCTAGTCTAATTACTCAAAGCATGGCCGGCTTCGAAAAACTACGCCAGCCAAAATCCCACATAGCTGGGTAAACAATCAAAGATCCCCGGACAGCACCTGAGAAGACTACTGGGTACCGATTGCCCTTCTTCCTGAACAGCGCCCTGGCACCCAGACAGCACCCAGAGCCGGAAACTGGGTGCCACCCTTCCTTTCTGTATGAGAACCCCAAGAATTTAATGCTGACAAACATGGCCGTCCCACCTTTGGGGCGGATCCAGCCGCGGGGATCATGTTAGCCGTCTAAATGCATCCATTGCGTGCAGCTTTGGCAGCTACTTGTAGGCCATCTGTTGGCCGAAGGTCGCGGAGCAAAGTCTTCTGGTACACTTGTCGGCTTGCGAGGTTCAGAGCAGCTTGCACAACCAGAGCATGCAGTATGAAAGCTGGCTTTCTGGTGGACGGACTGCTTGAACCGAAGACGCGCTGAGCAGTCACTCAAAAATTGCCCATGACCTGTAGACCGGCAGCACTCCCAGAACAAGCAGCGAACAGCTGAATCCCGCGCTTGCTAGATGCGAATCAGGATTCGGACCACAAGACATCAGCCACAAAACTATCCAACAAACAAAATCAACCCTCAAGCCTTGCGCAGGTTTCTAGACGCAGCATGCGAGGTGTTATCGAAAGTAAGCATTACATGGGCACTAACAAAACCTAACGCTACATGACAACTCTGGTGCCCCAGCCCGGCTTGTGCGGACAAGCAGAGGATGAAAGTGGGCAGCCGAGCGATTGTTACAAGATTCTCACAAGTTCTGTCTCAAATGCTGTCAGTAAATGTCAGTAATGAACTGATTTGGCAGATGAGGCAGTGCTAGTTTTCAAGCACCCTTGAACAGGACTTCGCCAGAGTAACATGGCCCGGGATTTGATCTACCGGGCGTGGCCCAAGAACCTCCATGATTAGGCATGTTTATTCCTGCCAGACCCACATCGCGCTGCATATTGCCGGGTGTAGTTGCAGTGGAACACATATAGCCAGTGGAGGTGAGTCGTATGCATTCCTGCGCTGCGAGCTTTGTCCAGATTGGCCCCTGGTATTGCGACGGTGACTGAGCTCCTGATCTGCAAGGCCTTCTCAGAAGAGGAGATGCAGATCGCTGCCGCAGCACGGATGATGACCAAGTGCCAGCACAAGCGCAAGGTGTAGAGGTGTCCAGAAGCGGCCCAGTGCAACGAACAGTCAGAGATGAACCAGTATTCGTCAATGAGGACCTTGGTGTGCGCGTATCTGCCAGTTTTACGTCCTCGAAACCTGGCGGCTTGTGCCTGTCACTGAGCATGCTTTGGTATGGCTCCTGGATGATACGCTCGTGCTGACTGCAAGCCTGCCACTGTCGCTGTCTCTGCTGCGCTTGTTGGTAAATTTGCTGCAGCAGAGGTTGGGGTTGCACGTGGGGCGGCTTGCACTGATGTGCGCTGTGGACGCTGGGGACGTGCTGCAGCTGTGACTGCTGTGACTGCTGTGACTGCATTGCATGCGTTTGCTGCGTTTGTGGCTGCGTTTGCGCGTGCTCTGGGGCCTGCGGCTGCGAGGCGCGCTGCCCATGCTGCCCATACGCACAGGGCTGCGAAACACGGGGTTGCTGCTTTGGCAACTCCGACGGTCGCTCCCTGCCGTGCTCTTCATCCGCATTGCTGAGAAGAGTCAGTAGAGTTCGAACAAGAACCTCCATCTGTTGGCCGCCCTTGCCTTCAGAAAGGTGCGTCGCTGCAAGTCCCATCTCTTCCAGTGTGCCTCTGAGGTCAGCAAGCCGGCCGCTCAGAACTTTGTCTAGGCCGGTCTCTATGCATGAAGCCTTCAAAATCATCCAGTTGCCGCCGCTCGAGAAGCACTTCATCAACGATCCCCAGAACGTAGAGACATCCTCCCAATAGCGAAACCATGCATTCTGCAAATTCCGATAGGTGCACAGCAAGCGGCGATGCTCTGCCGAACCCATCGTTTCAACGGGAAGCAGGGGCGACATTTCCATAAGTACCTGAACTCAGCATAGCAACACACAATGACGACTTGCTACTCAGACCCATTGAAACCAGCGTTTTGTTTCTTTCTCACTTCCACGCTAGAAAATGCAGTCTACGCTGAGGGCTCCTGAACCTTGCACGGGTTTCAGCTACTCCCCAACGTGTCGCAGGCCGCACCTGCAAAGCCGTGATGCCGAGTGCATGCAGGTCTAGACCTGTCCTGACGAGCGAAATCTCTGGCTGCAATCAGCTTTTGCATACACGGCTGAGGTGGCAACTGGTATTCAGCTCGCAAGGGAGAGCCTTTCGAGGCCACAGTCCACACACAGTACACCAAACAGGAATGTGCTAAGCATCTGCCATTTCACAGTCAAGACGATGACAACCAACATAAAAGAATGACAGCCAGCGCCTGGGTGCAGGTCCTGCTATAGCCATGCTGCAACATTTCGCAGGTACCGAAAGACAACACCAAAACCAAAGGCGTGAAGCCGTCCTGCGGCCCGCGCATGAACATTACCCACGATGATAGTGGCCAGTAGCCTGGCTGGAGCTCCGTGCGAACGATCGCTTCATCATCAGAAAAGTGATGATTGTCTTTCTACTCAACCAACTCCACCTTGGCGTCCTGAAATGCTCTGTGGTTGGTAACTTGGGCGGGCCATAGACAGCGCAAATGATTGCTGAGTGTCTTTTGCTTTGTATACGCATACCAACCCTTTCATGCAAAATTCATGCTATGCAGTACATACTCTTCAAACATATCCACAAACATTCGTGGTCTCGGATTGTTTTGAGTCGACGATGCCAACGCCGCAGAAGTGCACTAGGGTGTGTTGCTCAAGAGGTTCGACATAAACTCAGCATCAACAATCTAGTTATGTCTAATCGCCTCGTTGCTTCCCATTAGGATCAAGCCGGGGCCAACGAAAGCAAGCCAGGTCTTCAGCACTCGAGTACAACAGAGGGAGGATAAATGCAACCAGTATCTGCCAAGAGTAACGGTGTAACATGGCGTGGCGGATATTCGCAGCATGACCATGCAAGAGTGCTGAACACTACAGAGGGATGGGCCCGGAATTGTTGTGTGAATCTATCTTATTTTGTTTTGGGCATTCTTTTTTGCTGGTGCCGGGCCCAGCAAGTACTGGAAAACCCAGCATTTGAGTACTTTAGCAGCCTATTTTCATCATCGCACAGCGTCTCAGGGGATGCTTGGAGGCTGCGAGTGATGGTTAACGTAGCATTTGGGCGCATGCGTATGCATGCGGAGTCGAAGTCTGTGGCAAAAAGCATCATTTGGCAGTGTCACAAGGGCTTCTTGGAGGCAGCTCAAAATCTCCAATGCTGTAATTTACAATGTTCGTAACTTTCAAGAGCCACCAATGCTGTAACTTGCAGTATGCGTAGCCTTGCAAGAACTCTAAATAAAATTGCTGTAATTTACAGTAGTCTCGTGGGAGGCCAGAGGACCTGGGGACAGAGGATCTCCGGACCAGAGGAGCAGAGGACCGGAGGACCAGGGAAGGACCACACAACCGACAATGAAACGTGCACCCCGCCCCCCCCCCAACCGAAAAAAAAAAATTAAAAAAAAAGAACAAACCTCCCAAAAAATAATCTTCCGAGGACTGGTTGGCGCAACCACCGAGCATGATGGTACTCATGCCAAGGCCAGGCAAGTGGAGATAAGTGTATTAACCACAAGTAAGTCAACCAACCCACGAGCAAAAATGTGAGTCCGGTCCCATAGTCAATGCTGACGAAACAATGTGCACCCTCCCGTAGGCTGCCCTTCCGAAGCAATTTCAACCCTCCCCCAATTCTAGAAGCTCAGATTATAAGGTGAAACAATTATTCGCGTTCCCTTCAACCTGCGGCGGAATCAGTAATCGCTTCCCCCTAACATTAAACCCCCTGAATATTAAATATGGGTTCGCCTTCTTCTTCAACACGCTGCTTGGTCTAAAGCTGAGCGTTGCTCAGCACGGAAAAAGAGAGCACAATGCCCTAATGGCTACTGAAGCCAATGCCAGTGCCGCTCTTGTACTGTTTCTTGGTGGCCCGGGGGTGAGCGATTGGATGACATATTCGAGGGCACACGCGATTTTTTTTAAAGGACGGGGGGTGAAGGGGTGTTTATTATTATGTGGA
>CAJNIZ010042765.1:44608-61088 GCA_905231905.1 Symbiodinium pilosum
GGAAATGATTCTCTGACAAATCTTAGGGGCACACCCCTTGCGATTTGAGATTTGGGGAAATGATTCTCTGACAAATCTTACGGGGACACCCCTTGCGATTTGAGATTTCTGACAAATCTTAGGGGGGCACCCCTTGCGATTGGAGATCTGGGGACTCGATTCTCTGAAAAAATCTTAGGGGCACACCCCTTGCGATTTCAGATTTGGGGACTTGATTATCTGAAAAATCTTAAGGGGCCACCCCTTGCGATTTCAGATTTGGGGACTTGATCCCTTGAAAAATCTGATCTGTGGGCCTTGCCTTTTTGGCAAGGACAGCCGCGCAGATCACACCAGATTTGGTCCAGTGAATTTGGGAAGAATGGATGGGCAAAATCTGGTGTGATCTGCGTGCCTAGATCAGTTCACACCAGTTTTGGTCCACTGACGGCCACAGTTGCAGGATTTTGGGCTGTTTGCGACCTCCCATGTGGGGCCCCTATATGTCTCTAGTAGAGATGTGCTTCTAGCCCCCATATAGGAGGCTCGAAACCCTTTGTTTTGGGTATGTAAGTAAGTAAGTAAGTATGTATGTATGTATGTACGTACGTAGGTATGTATGTATGTATGTATGTATGTATGTATGCGTGTATGTAGGTAGGCATGTATGTATATATATGTATATATTCATACTTTTGTAGCGAGAAATCGACCGAATTGTGAGGATGCTCCGCACGGGAGCGTGATTTTTGATGAAGAAACGACGACATTTTGAGGATGCTCCGCACGCCAGAGCGATTTCATTCAAAATGTCCAGGACGCTCTGCACGGGAGCGCGATTGTTGATGAAAAATCAACGAATGTTTGAAGATGCTCCGCACGCCAGAGCGATTTCAGTCAAAAGTTTCAAGATGCTCTGCACGGAAGCGCAATTTTTGATTAACAATCCGCGAAATTTTGAGGATGCTCCGCACGGGAACGCGATTTTATTCAATTTTTTCAGGATGCTCCGCACAGGAGTGCGATTTTGAACGAAGAAGTCGACGGAATTTTCAGGATGCTCCGCACGGGAGCGCAATTTTCTTCGAGAATTTCAGGATGCTCCGCACTGGAGCGCAATTTTCTTCGAGAATTTCAGGATGCTCCGCACGGGAGCGCGATTTTCTTCAAAATTTTCAAAATGATCCGCACGGGAGCGCGATTTGAACCACAAAGTCGACAAAAGCTATACTGACTGACTACCGGGGTACTCCGCTCAAGGAGCGAAGAAGACGACCTTGAGCGGAGTGCCGCGGTAGTTAGTTGGTGTAGCTTTCGTCGACTTCGTCTTTCAAAAAACATCAAAATTCTCTGTATGCTCCGCACAGTAGCGTCATTTTGAGAGGAATTGGTGAAGATAAATTGACGAAATTTTCAGGATGCTCCGGGCGGGAGCGCGATTTTTGAAGATTCAACGTTCAAAAATCGAACTGTCTCGCGCGGGAGAGCGATCTTTCGGTAGGCAAAATCACGAATTTTGAGGATGTCCCACACGATTCAGTCACAGACCCCTATAGCATCCTATAGCAAGACTAATTTAAAGGGAGATGAGGCTCAAATTGATGAATAATTACGACGTCATAAAACGATGAAAAACGACGATTTCTTGGGGATGCTCCGAGCGAGAGCGCGATTTTGTAAATCACCCGGAAGAGCACGCAGGGATGACGGGCGACGGTGCATCGAACAATGAGAACAATGAGAACCCCACAATGAATATGGACTAATAAGGCTGTGATTTGAAATAGTCCCTTATTGGATTTATTCGAATAATTGAAAGTGTCGGCGTTGGGCGTGATCATAACGTGGCCCCCTCAACTTCTGCTCCGGAGGCTCCGGACAAGCCACTTGAGGGCCCCAAAAGGAACCCCTGCCCCACTCACCCCACTTGGGCAAGTGGGGCAAGTGGGGCAAGCGGAGCCAGTGGGACTGACGCCTTGAATGTTCCCCCCCCTGCGGTCGCAATGAATTATATGATTTCAATCAGATCTCGACAGGGCCAAATTATGTACCCCTCTAATGTTCGGGTCGTACGATAAACACCCCCCCTGATTTTAAATACTGTTCGGAGTATTTACATTAGGGGGGAGGGGAGGGTGGGAGCCCTTTAATATTGGGGGGAAAGGATTAGCTTGCTGCTTTCCAGACCTTGTCTGCTCCAACATGATCCTTCTACTGATGAAGACAGAGACAAACTCAGGCCTAGCTAGACTTGCGCAAGTAATGAGGTTCGGAGCTGTAACTGAAGATTGAGCTGCGGTGCGTATGTCCCTCGGCGTCCCCCGTGAACATATCCTTCTGTGCTACTGCATTTCAACTTTGTCAACAGGCATTTCGACATCTTATCCACGAGTGCTTTGCACGACCAGAATGGATGGGGTTAAATGAACGCACTCCACATCACCCGAAAAGTATGGGTGGGACTGACAGAAGCATCGCAGACCGTCTAAAACACCTTCCTACCAAACATCGCATGCCATGTAGATGCAATCCAAGCTTGAACACAACACTCACCAGCTAGATCACCGAAAACACCGTCGTGAACGCTCCACATGAGCTTCTTGAAAACGGGTGCAGGCAGTCCATCGCCTTTGATAAGCTTTCTCAGGAAGCAGGGATAAGCTAAGTATGCCAGCACTACGGCAGTCTCCGCCAACCTCCACATGTCTCCACGCTCCATCCTCCTAATTCAGCACTGAGGGTATAGATTCATCATAACCGTAGAAAAGATTTCACCTCACTTGCTACTCCACATTAATTTGGCCATGAGCTTCCACTTTCATTGCAATACACTGCAAGTGATTGGCAGCAGCTACCAGTCGCAAAAATCCGCAATACTCCGCAGGTCTCCGCAGATCTCCGCAGCTGGGCTCCTTGGACCCCCCTAGCGGCCCTAGCCACTTCTGGGTGTCAACAGCCATGCCGAAATCCACCAATCCGAAGGTGGTCTGTCCTGCACGACACTTCGAAAAACAGGGAAGCCTGGGCACACGGCTGGCGCCTGGAGAGTTGACATGATCCACTAAGATGTTTCGCCTAAGTCTGTTATGAAGTCTTGCTACAACTGCAGTGCTAACTGCAAAGTGGCAAAGCTTCCCACGGGTTCACGTCGCGGTGATAAACGTATCGCGACAGTTCTTGCAGAGCCGGCCTGCGTAAAGGCCCCTTAACGCACCCCCACCAGCACTCACAGTGACTCACAGATTGCATCTTGAGGAGTGTCCCTGCTGGGTCTTGAGCCCTAGCTGCGCCAGCAATTCTGACGCGACGCGGCAAGGCTCTGCAAGAAGCCTGGTACCAAGTAGAAAGTGCTCAACATGAGACGGTGCCTTGAAACCTGCACGCGCTGCGCAAAACAACACACTCGATGAAGAAATGCCTCAATGCGTCCTTTGCTGGAAGAGCGTTTAAAGAGGTCTGCTTGTGGCAGCGAAGCACCAACCTTGCACATCTCAAACCGAACAATAAGGTGACGCCACTCGCATCCCGCGTCATGCCCCATTTGAGGCTGAGACGCCAGTGGTTCTCCAGCAAGTCTCGACATGGCAAGTCTCACACGCCAGCCCTGGCAAGCTTGGCATCTTGGCAGGCTCCGAAAACTTTGGTAGAATGTCAGCTGCACAGCCTTGGAGCCAAGGCTTTCGGTTTCTTGCGCAGCCTAAGTTGCATTACGAGCAAGATTTTGCAAAACCTATCCTAACGGTGGACATCAGCCTTGGCTCTTCACCATGTTGGGAATACGTGAAGACAGTGAGCCATTGAAGTCTATTCCACCTCAAGGAACTGGCGGGTTGAAATCATGCGTGAGCGAAGGTGCGCAAAGATGGAAGTGCAGGCAACGCAAGATTTCACAACGAGAACACTTACCCGGAGTAAGAGCTTAACATTTGTCAAGTCTACAACTGCATGGGTCTTTGTGTGCTCTTTGCTCTTGTTCTCTGAGCAGTTAAAACACATGCGTGGAGATGAGCCTCGCGGCCAGAGGCCAACAGCTTCGTGGTATGACAAAACCAGGCTGATCCAAATGAAGACAGTACATCTACCCCGCACTTCCTGCAAGGATTTCTTGATTTTGCCTGGTCTTGGGCGTTGGTTGTGGTTCCGGGGGTGTTGAGCCTCATTCTCTACGAGTTGCTGGAATTCCTTGAGGCCTTTAGTTTGGGCTTCGTTATCTTGACTTTCTTTCAGCCTATCCGAGTCGCCTAAACTTGTTCTGAGACCTCTAGAGAGGTCCTAAGACCTCGAGCACTGGAAGCCGAAGGCTGTTGTTGGAAAATCTAGGGGCGCAATGGCAAAATTCAAGCCATAGAATGAAGCGGCAAAAATTTGCAGCCTGCCTGCCCTCAAGAAACAGCCATAGAGAGAGCGAACGCACAAAACCCCGTGTAGTTCTCATGGAACAGTTAAGAGTAAAAGCTCCTCCTTCCATGCTCTCACCATGCCTGTTGTGGAATTGGAAGCGGACCCCCCTCCAAGCCTCGGGCAAAGCTACCAACGCAGAGTGATGATCTTCAGATGAGCAGGTGACCATGCCGCAATGCCTGCCTTGCAAGGATCTTTCCTTCAAAAAGGGCGTTCTTGAGTTCGGCCTCAGCTGCAGATTGGGCCACTGGCCACTTGCCACTTCAAGCACGCAGCGTGCTGACTGTGGACCGAACTTGAGACCGGCAGAAGATCTCTTTGATTGCATACTCCTCCTAGAACACATTGCAAGCTGCTAGGCTAATAGACACGCCACAACGCCACTCCGACGCCTCGTTCACACCTGCATGACTTGTCGCCTACAACTTAAGATTTCTTCCAGCTTCTTCCTACAACACATGCTTCATACAGCTTGGATACTCTTGCTTGGAGGAATGTGAACGCTGTGAAGGGCATTGTTGGACGTGGGCCTTTGGGCATAATCTGAGCGTGAGTCCGAACATGATTGCAACACATGTTTGGATTGCACCGAAGCGCAGAAGATGCATAAGCAAAACCTGTCGAAGTTGAACCGTCGAAACTGCGATGAAAAGCATGTGACAATTCACGTGCTGGACGTATGCTCAGCAAGACTTCTCCTTCATCTCCAAATCTTCACAACGAGCACACCACACCTCACAACACGGTGTGGAATCAGCTTTCTTCGCCTTCCTGGGCTTCCCAATGTCAAAATCATTCATCAAAGGTCTCAGCCCTGCGCAACTCCATAGCTGCCTGTCCCGAGCGGCTCAGATATTCGGAACCTGCAATGCAAAGCACCAGAAAAGTAACTCCTTCATTGGCTCGGTCTTGTCCACAGAGGCTAATGTGCTTCGCAAGCAAATAAAATGTCAAGGGCAAAAGTTTTGGAAACAATTTCTCCGTTTATGACCACTGGCTGGTCAAGGAACCCCGCCGTGTGGCGGAAATTCAAAGAAGCAAATCCTACCCGGTGATGTGCGAGCTCCAACGATGCAGGCAGCAAAAACCCCCATGCCTGGCTTCACTTCCACGAGCCAACATCGCAGTCGCTCCATTACACCCCGCGAAATACACCCGCCACTGACAATGTGCGAACTCCGCCATGCGAAAGCACGTCAACGCGTTCTGATCAAAAGAAGAGCTGCCCACAGGACCTTGCATAAAATTCCATGCGTGCAACCATGCACGGTGCCCGATAGTTCTAGTTGGTGTTTGTGGCGCGCGTGCAGATCGCCTCGCGATCTCGCGCATTTTTGGATGATTTCCGCCCACGCTGAGCCAAGCAAGGTTGGGGAGGGACGATTTCGTTCAAAATACGCAGATCCCATGGTATTTACAACGTGTTCTGTACTAAGTTTGTTGTTCGCAAGCGCAGTCTCTTTGCGATTGGCATCTTCAAGTAGTGTTTGTTTACATACTCTATTGCACGCTGAAAGGCCAAAGTGTGAATTCTGCAGCATTTCGCGTCTTCGGGACCTTGGCGAGCGGCGGCTCAACAAGTATGGTGGCGCATTCTTGCATCTGACTGCTTCTTTTTTCGGCGAGCGGTGCCTTTTTTCGATTGGCATTTAAAAAGAGTGGTTGTTTCGATTTGTTTTCGAGCGTCTTTGGGCATGGACTGTTTTTTTGTGAGCATCTCAAAACGTGTGTTGGCCAAGCCTTTTCAAGACTGCGACATTTCGAAGCGTTAGGCATTTGTTTATTCATTACCCCCAAGGGTATTGGCTTGAAATCCTCTTGCCTACACTACATATACTTCTCTCAAAGGATCCCTGCAAGTAATTGGATCATGGCATGGGAGAGCAACAACAAGGCCCCCAACCGAAGGGAGAACCCACCGAAAGCAATGCATGCCAGTGTAAATACCCAAGTAAAATCGAGAGCACCAACTCTGTCTCGATATGAGATACGGAGCCATCAACTGACTCGAATCACCAAGCGTCAGGTACTTGGGTACTTGACAATCAACAATCCATGGAAGACGCTTGAGTCCTCAGGATCGCGCTCAGGGTATATGAAACATTTCCAAGACATCCAGGCACACAGGCTTGTCCGGATCGAATCCATCCAAACGATTTCTGCTGAGGTCATCCGTCCAAAAAAAATTACGACACCCCGCAATGTGAGAGCAAAGCAGAAACACCCCCAGACGGGAGCTGTGAAAGTCCATAGCCTGCAAAACGAAGTAAAGGGGCTTTAGCTGAGACAACTAGCTCTGCGTGGGCGTAACCATACCACAGACTGGTTATCGCATAACAAGAACAGGTTAGCAGACTTTTCACAGAACAAAATCAACAAGATCAATTGCACCAAATCTTCCAGCGCGGCCATACAAGACTGCAACGACGATGAATCATAATGAATCCGATGACTTAAACCAGCACGGCAGGCCTCTCTATGGGAGCTGAAAGTTAAACCAAAAGGTGCGGGCGCAAGGTGCACCGTCTCGAAGCCAGTAGCCGCCAGCGCCTGCAAGATCTCCATTAAAGAAGGCATCTGCTGCGCTGGGCGGACCACCAGACTCCAGCACGCATAATGAGATCGGTCGCTGCGCTGTTGCAGAAGCCAAAGGCAGTTGCGCAGCCAAAGCAGAAGACTTCCCGTTCGCTTTTACTTTCTGGCCTGTCACCAACCTCAGGAACTCCTCCCAAGGTTTACACTTACACGGTAGCAGTTTGTTTTGCTAGCTAGGGCTAGCCAGGAGAAATGGTATCGGGAAAAGTGCAGACACTTGCGTGCGTTAGCACTTTACTGCACAAAAAAACTCACCAAAAACTTGCTAGCGGAGAACGCTCCACGCGCCAGCGCTGCTACGCGCCCGAAACAGCGAGGGCTGTCGATTCCAAACAGAATTCCTAGGACGCTCCACGCGCCAGCGCTCCCACGCGCTGAAAACAGCGAGAGGGTTCGCGAGCAAGCTTGAGAATTCGCACGGCGCCACAGCGAGAGCGTTTCGACACGCCGGCAAGCTTGAAAATTCGCGAGGCGCCGCAGCGAGAGCACTTCGAGACGCACGATCCCCGCAGAGGGTTCGCCGGCCAAGCCTAAATTCACACAGCCCCACCCCTGGAGCACTTTGACACGCACGATCCCCGCAGTTCGCACGGCGCCACAGCGAGAGCGTTTCGACACGCACGATCCCCGCAGAAGGTTCGCCGGCAAGCTTGAAAATTCGCGAGGCGCCGCAGCGAGAGCACTTCGACAGCACAATCCCCGAAGAGGGGTGCATCCCGCCAACCCCGCCAAACCCACCCCAGGCTAAGAAATAAGATAGAACATAATAGAGGCTGTGTAGATTCTCCGGTGTACGTGGTGCGGTGTAGGGTATGCTGTGGTGTACGTAGTGGTGCGATGTAGGTGCTGTGGCGTATGTAACCTGTGATAACCTGTGTAGGTGCTGTGGTGTGAGCAAGGCAACCGTTTTTTGACGAGGAATCCTTCGCGGTGCTTTCGGAAAAATGACGAGGCACTGTCGCCCTTGCGGTGCGAAAACCGCCTGTGGCAGCCGCAAAGCCAGCAGGAAGGGTGGGGAGCAGAACAGTTTCTTTGAATGCCACGCATATGGGTGCTGAAGTTCCCCAAAGCATTGCGAAGGGATCTCATGACACGGTGAGGAGTGCGGGGAAAGGAATGGCTCTCCAAGTAGGGCCAGCGACTGAATAGCCGGCTGGCAGAGGGCCGAAGTCGCTAAGTCTCAATGAGGAATCTTGTTGAAGGCTCGAGGAGGTTCTGCTTGGATGACACGGCCTGTACATAAGGTGCCAAGCTTGCAATCAACTATGCCAACAACGTTGGCTCAAGCACCTCAAGACCACATCGAAGTGCCCTTCAGTGAAATAGATCTCGAAATGCATGTTGCGGATGGATGAGTGGATGTTTTTGTGATTCCAGCTTAAGGTCATTTAGCCGGGCCCCTTGCCGTAAAATCCTCTTAACTCTCTTGATTGACGATAGCTCCCATTCGATTCGCACCAGAATTTTCATGGCTTCGTGTCAAACCATGCCATCCCATTTATCATCGGTTACCACTTCTCAGAACCAGAACTTGCTATCCCTCCGTACCCCCCAAGAGTCCCCATCAATTAGCCTCAATGATCCCCGATAGGCCCGAATTAAGATGGCACCAGGCTCACCAAGGTGCAGGTGGTAGGGGGAAGCCATAGAAAAGGATGATAGAGAAGGATACACGGCAGGACTTTTGAATTTGTGATCCCCCAACTCCTATATCTATGTATATGTATATGTATACGTATACGTATATGTATATGTATGTGTATATATGTATATGGAGGTTGTCCAATATTCTTTCATCTCGAATTGGGGGCTTACGCTGTGCTTGCACGGAGCTTGCGCGCGCACCGTTTGGCTTACAATGGTTCTCGCGCAGGCTCATCACACAACAACCAATACCATGAGAGTTTTCGAACTCTTGTGCCAAGCTTGCGCCGTGCTTGCGCGGAGCTTGCGCGCGCAGGGTTTTGACAAATTCTGTTATACTTTGGTTTTCGTTGATCTAAAATTGTAGACTAAACTTGTAGACAAAGGTTTTCGGACAAGCCCCACACATATTTTTCCATGGAGGGGATTCGGCTGCACAATTCTGGCACTTGCCATGGAGTAGACAGTTTGCACCAGCAACTCATCCGCCTCCGATCAGAAATTCTGACAACAACGCCTTCGCGTAATGTCACCGGCCTGCCACAGGAGTCGCTGTGGAGGATTACAATGACCTATCTGCGGTGGCTTGACTCACCTCTCTGTGTTCATCTTTGAAAATCCATCTGTTTGCGCGTGCCCCGAAGGATCCGCGTGGTCGACCTGAGACAAAAGCCGTCTGGGCTGCTGTATCGTTCAAGCACTGGTTGCAAAGCAAGGCAGCTGCTACGGAACACTTGGAGCAAAGATCGCCGCATATTGCCACACTGCCACCAAGTTGCCAGGTTCACAGCAGTATGCCCGTTGGATATGCTCTGCGTCGCCAAGTTTTTGGCCGTGCTTTGCTCGACTGGATCCGCCGGCTTGACCAAGACACGGCCGCTTTGCGGCAAAGCCTGATCTGGACCAGACTTCATAGCTAGGGCACCAATCATTTCGACTGCAAAGCGTTGGATGCGCTCTGAGTGATGTCGGTAATGCTAGAACTCACTGCACTACACGCGATGTTCACCGGAAAGAAGCTCCTAGATATGTCGTAGACAAGCAGCATCTTGTGGACTGGTCCTCCCAAAATCTGCCACGGCAGACCTTTGGGACATCGGTGTGAGCCGTGGATGCTGAGTGCAGCGCCTGCCTGGATGTTGGCAAAGTCTGTGCCTGGCACTTTGGGCCAGACGGTGTCTTCTGCAGACTTGTTGCTGGAAGGGTCGCTCGTTCAACATATTGTGTTACTGCCGTCAGGAAGCTTATTTTGCAGGATTTCAACTCAATGTTCAGGGTCTGTAAGAAGGACGCAAATGTCTGTCCATGAAAAGTGATGCCACTGTGTTGCCCTTGCTTCCGCTACTTAGCGAGGCCAAGGCACACAGAATGCTGGCATATGCTGGCATGTTTGCCAATGTTGCCGAAAACAGTTCTTCTTAGAGCTCCCGCAACATGGCTTCAAAGAATACGCACCTCCTGGCCAAAGGAAGTGAATTGGACGCCATGCACAGTCCTGGTCACAAGCTACCAAAGCTGCCTGCTTCTTGTCCTAGATTGCAGGGTCCCTGAATGTGCAGATTCGACCGCATCTGCAGCATCTGCACAGCCGGCCTTGTGAAAGGAGATATGGGTCGAGCTGGCGACCACAGCGACACCCCAGTTGGGCTCCCTCCTTTCGCACACTCTGCGCAGCAGCCAATGGAATGATGTCATCTGCGATTAAAGGTTTAATGTCATGTCTGACTTGCCAAAAAGGACGTAAAGGCAAGAATCTACTTTTGGCGCCTTCAGGAGCCAAAGCCGCTGATGCTGATGCACTACATGTCAGACCTCAACCATCTTTCGCTCTTCTCAAATCAGTTCGTGCAGAACAGACATGCTCAACAGCACCCACCCGAAAAACAGAATGAATCCAGCAAGCTTTCACAAAAAGCTTGACCGTGTAAAGGATTCCAAGGGACCACAACGCGCGCAGGACCAATCCGCATGAGGTGTTCAGGTGGCATGTGCTTGTGCTCATGCGACGAACCAACCCATCCTCTGTAGGATCCCCTCACTCACAAGCTTTCCATGCGGTCAGAAGATGCGTAACCATCTGTAGGGTCTCGAATCGGAATTGCTGGCTGGAACGCAAAGAACTGGAGTCGGCTGGCATCAGCATCGGCACAACGCGCTTTAACAAAACCACGGAATGCAAACAGCAGGGTTCATTTGCATCACCATGAAAAATCTTGCAAAACCATCAAGAAATTGACCAAGCCACCATGCAACTATGATAAAATCTGGTGCAAACATGCGCTGCTGCGGCGACGATCCAAGCAATCCCAACAGCTGCAGATGACACCTTCAAGATTCAGGATGTACAGGCTTAAGGTTTGCGTCCGACAACAGTTGCCCAACCGCTGAACAAGGTGAACCTACAACATCTACAATTCCTTGAAGCTGCAACGGATGGCGAGGGTCACAACTTGTATGTGATTAGTCATACCTTGAAACGTTTTCACGGAGTTTACAATTCTAATCAATCATAATATCGGGCCCTCTTTTAAATGGCCCCTGCCCGTGGACAATTGACTGTTCTCTTTAATATGGAGACAACCTCCAAATTTGCCGCCCAACTAAATCGATAGAAGCCGAAAATCTCGGTAGTAGCCTTGAAGCTGATAATCGTTTTCGTATTAGTGTTTGTACTGGCACTACCATCAGCATTAACTTTGAAACCCAATGAAACCACTTGAAAACTTGTTCAGAACCCATCAAAATCAAATTAATCGAATTAAAACCAATTAACACCAAATTCAAATCAATTGAAATCTGAAATCTAATTGCAATGTGGCTAAAATCAATCAACATCAATTGGAAATCTACTTGAATTCAAGCAAAATTTCAAGTTAAACCAATTGAAACCAAGTCAAGAACCAACTGAAAACCGACAAAAAGAAATCAAAATCAAACTAAACTCTGTTCAAAATCAATTGAATCCGATAAGAAGCTATCGAACCCCGATCAAGATGAGTTTGACATCCAAAAAGAGTCAATCGAAAATGCAAGTGAAAGCAAGTAACATCTATTTGGAATCAATGACAAAACACAATTAAAACAAGGTAAAATCTAGTTGAGAGCTATTCTAAAACCAACTGCAAATCAATTTGGAACCCTAGTAAAACCAATAGCATGGAAATCAAGCGGAAATCTAACCAAAACAAATAAGAACCGGAAAATCATTTGATAGCCGAATTAAAACAATTGGACATCTAATTCCCTATTTAGAATCCAATTAATTAAAGCTATTGAAATCTAAGCAGGGTCATCTTAAAATCAAGTTAACATGGATGCTATCCTGGTGAAAATGTAGGCGGCTGGAAAATGTGTCATTATTCCGTACCCCTAAGTTAAAGAGGATCCAGCCCTCTGCTGGACTCACAAGAATTGACGGATCGCATAATTTCTTATAACTCCGAAGAAACGGTTTATATGGAGCTGAGGTCTCTGAGTTTACGAATTGCCGGATTCTTACGGATGTTCGGATTCTTTAATATCTGACCTATAGGTAAAGGCTCTGGTGCTATAGAGCTCAGGAATTGAAATCCTTTAAGGCCTAAAGCTCAAGGCCCTTCATTTCAAAACAATCAATGAAATCCAATTGAAATTTTGGGCGGCTGGAAAAATGTGTTATTATTCCGGACCCCTAAACTAAAGAGGATCCAGGCCTCCGCTGGATTACCCCCCAACAAAAATCGACGGATCGCATGATTTCGTATAATCCCGAAAACGCGGTTTATATGGAGCTAAGGTCTCTTAGTTTTGGGATATCGGCGTCTCTGATATTTGGCCTTTTTAGGGAAGACTCTGGCGCTAGAGCTCTGATATTTCAATCCTTTATGGCCTGAGGCCTAAAGCCTTTTAGTTGTGAGGTATCCCGGTCTAAGCGAAGAAGTAGTCTCGGAAAACACCTGCAAGCTGTTACCGTTATGCTTCTCTTAGCTAAAACAAACCAAAGTTAGGCAATATGTTTACTGTTTCTTATATTTCTGGCCCCAGAAAATTCATTATTCCGGACCCCTCAAACAGAACCAGATCCTGAAAATATCCACCAAAACAATTACAAAACCGGGTCGCCTGTGTAAAGAGGGTCCAACATTACCACCGCCTTCTGAGGAGTATCAAAGACGCACGGCCAGCGACAATGCTGACAAGCCAACTAAAGACCTTGGCCTTCATTTCTTCCTTCAGACAATATCCAGCCATACCTACCTCACGTATTAAGGAGTACAAGTCATACCAGTATCCGGCCGGAAATGCCGGAGAAACATCGCCCAAAAGGGCCACACACAAAGCCATCACAGATTCAAATCCTCACCCAGGCAAGACCAAGCCATGGAAAACAAACCACCTCGCATCACCTCGCCATCCGCATGACGTGTGTGACATGTGAAATCGCTTCCACTCTGACAAGAGCTGTAGTCTAAACTCCTAGTATCACCCTCAACACAACAACCCCTATAAACGTCCTCTATATAATTCCCTACATAACCCCTTTGAGGAGTTTAGGCACCGAAAAAACTTTCATCACGACGTCCAGCATCATGAAGGCTGCATGTTTAGGAAACAGAGAAGCCGGCTGGCCGCTGACATCTTTTTTGCCGCAGCCTGAAACTGACTTCTAGCAGTGCCACGGGTTTAATAAAACAGAACGTCAAGTCTCAGAGCTAGGCCAGGTGATGACGCTGCAAGGCCTGTTTCTCCTGCTCCACAAAATGGGCAATGTCGCCAGACGGCAGGAATGTGGACTGCGCGCCTGCAAAGACAAACCCGCAGAGGGCAGCCGCCGGGCACCTTAACCACAGACAACAAAATGGCTGCAACTTGCTGATCGACAGGCATGCGAGAGTTTGGGATTTGCTTGTCCTGCCTAGGCTTGTCTGCTGCCTTTGGGGCTTTCGGGTGAATCTGCAATTCAAACATCTTGAAGGTATATCACGCAAGACGAGCACAAGCACGTACCCAAACTAAATAATTTGAATCTAGGCATCATTCGTGTCAGGTCGAGCACCGCCTTTACTAGCATCGATCTTGCGGTGCTCATGCAACGTGTCAACGAGCATAGGTACTAGCCACTAGCCTATCCCTTGAGTATCACGTGTGAAGCAGTGCCAACCCTTTCAATGTGGCAGAAATTTCCTTCATCCTGAACGATGAAATTATCAAATGATCACTTCGGCATGTTGCAAAAGTCCATCTGCATAGCAATCCCCTCAGAATAATGGCAGAACCGTAGCACATGCCTGAAGGTCAAAAAGAATACAAGACGCGTTCTTCCTGTGTTTCCTGCAATTCCAAGTCCAGCGACTCCCAACCAGCATGTAGAAGTGTAGAACTTGCGAATCCAGACTTTCAAGATGCAAGCTCTGCAAGCTGAAACCCTAATGCCATGCCCGAAGCCAAGCAACTGTCACACTTCAACCCAGATTTATAAATGTCTAAACGTAAATCTTGCTAATCCCCGCGAAAGCTTAAGACTACGCGCTTGTTGGCCTTATCGTGGTGTTTCGACTACCTGACTGAATCATAGCCAAACTGGCCTCCTGAAAAAAGTCTTCTGATCGGGATTCCTGCGGAACGGGCGCCCAAAAGAGACCCACGGGACCGAATCAGGTAGCAAAATTCCAGAATATGCATGAGGAAGTTACTGCCTCAACGAGGCTCCAGCCGTCCGGAATTGGCGCGTCGGAGCAGGTCGGAACCGGTGCACAACGGGGGCCTCGGGAGTGGTGGGACCTGCTCGGAACTGATGCTGGAAGTGGTCGGAAATGGTTCGGGAGTGGTCCGGAGCTGGTCGCACTGGGGGGACACACGGGCACGGCGTAAGTCGGAACTGGTCATCGGAAATGGTCGGAACTGGTCAGAAATGGTGGGAAATTCGGGCATTGGGAGTCGTCGGAACTTTTTTGGAATAGGTCGGAAATGGAGGTATTGGCAGTGGTCAGAGGTGGTTGGAATTGAGCGCATAAGCAAAGCCTAGGGGTTCCTGTCTGCCGGGATTGACACGAACCCCTAAGCCTAGCGAATGCTACAGTAATATGACCAATTCCGACCACTCTCAAGGCCCGAATTTTCGACCAGCTCCGAGCGCTCCCAATGCCTGCGTTTCCGATCCGTCTGACACTCCCCATGCCTTCCTTTCGGACCAGTTCCGACCAGCTTTGACCAAGTCCGACCACCCAAAGCCCGCGTTTCCAACCAGTTCCAACCAAATCCAACCAGCTCCGATCACTCCCAATATGCCCGCGTTTCCGACTAGTTCCGACGGTTAACGATTGATTCCGACCACTTCGGCGCCGGCGGGCGTGATTCTGACTAGTTCCGACTGATTGCGACCACTTCTGACCGCTCCAAGTGCCCTCGTTTCCAATCAGTCTGACCATTTCCAAGCCGTTCCCATCATTCACGAATCAATTCCGACCACTCCCTGTTTCCGACCATCTCCAACCACTTCTGACATTCCGAGTGGCCAGAACTGGTCAACTGGGATGGTCCGAACTGGTCGGAATGGACATTGGGAGTCGTCAGAAATCGGAACTTGCCCGGCGAATGCTTAAGACTCACATATTCGAATGCTTGAGTAAGGAGCTGGCCTAGTTGGACCCTTCGCGAATACTGGTTTGAGCTGAATGGACCAAACCTTGTCTTAAGCATTCGAGGGCTTTGCAACTTCAACCTATGAGCTCAGCTCAGCCTGCAAAGAGATGTTGGTCACACCATGCAAGTTTTGTGCAGTGCTGTAGTGTCCAAGGTCTGCTGCCAGTGTCCTCGAACTTCGATAGAAACGACTGGATTGGCGCTGCATCTGGAAAAAGGAGAGCACCGTTGGTGGCACCGGCTTGATGCAGCACAGCCTCAAGACACGCAATTTTCTGTCTGCCGTTCATTGACCACACCCCTGATACACTGCCGATACACCGTCTTTGCAATACATGCTGGGTGGGGAGCATGCATGGACGCTGCTCCACGACCTGCGAAACAATCAAGAAACCCAACATTAAAAGGACAGTCCTGCTCAAGATTCCGGCCCAGCAGCTGGTCCTGAAGCACATATTTCTTGAACAAGGAAAGTTTGCTCGCCAAATGGTCTAAGCTGCGGCAAGATCCCTTCCTCTACATTGATCATTGCGCATTCCCTTGACAGCAAGTGCTCGTACAGACTCCAGCAGCCTCCATTCGCCTCTAGGGTATGCCTAGCATGATAACATGGAAATGGCTGCGAAACCAGTATGGCAAGATGCTCCAAGCCATCCCATAAGAGCAGGTGTGGAAAATGGATATAAGACGATTGCGGAGGGTTACTGGAAGGATGCAAAATCTTGTAACAATGGTAAGGAGAGGCAGTTACATAGCACGAAGATTAAGTCAACAGCTTAGGAAAATAGAGCTGCAATAGGAAAGGGGAGGAGCAGACGCTGGATGCACATGATGCACAAAGAAGCGGACGGGCAGTAGCATTCTTCGCAGTATGGGTCGCAACCTTGTAAACAAAAAAATACAGAAGCATGTTGTGTCGGGTGGCAGAAGACGGCAGGGAGGCCTGCGCCAACCAAGGAAGCAGGGAACGCTGCAAAAGGTGAAAGCCCAACTGAGCCGCGGTCAGAGGACCGGCTCAGCTTATCTGCCAGGTCGTTCAGGATTCCAGATGTATGCTTGGCGTGCGCACAGACCCACAAATTCTCCTGAAATGGAAGAAACAATGCAAGAGACCTTTGACCGTATATAGGCCCGCGCACGATGCAGATTCAGCCCGTGGCCTAAACAGGTTTTGGAGGCCCTACCCTCATTGTACATTTCGGGGCCCTGGAAATGTACAATCACCCCAGCTGGAAATGTA
>CAJNIZ010042766.1:0-18229 GCA_905231905.1 Symbiodinium pilosum
GTTATGTAGGGGTTATATGGGGATCATGGAAATGAAAATGGAAACTACTATAATATTGGGGGTTATGTAGGGGTTATATGGGGATAATGGAAAAGAAAATGGAAACTACTATAATATTGGGGTTATGTAGGGGTTATATGGGGATAATGGAAAAGGAAATGGAAACTACTATGATATTGGGGTTATGTAGGGGTTATATGGGGATAGTGGAAAAGGAAATGGAAACTACTATAATATTGGGGTTATGTAGGGGTTATATGGGGATAATGGAAAAGAAAATGGAAACTACTATAATAATGGGGTTATGTAGGGGTTATATGGGGATAATGGAAAAGAAAATGGAAACTACTATAATATTGGGTTTATATAGGGGTTACATGAGGTCATGTGAGCTGTAGTCGAAATGCCTTAAACCGGGGCTACAAAAAGAGGTTTACACAGGGGTCATCTAGCCGTAGACATTTGCCGAAGTGAGGTTGGTGCGCAGTTTCTGTACTTCGTTTCTTGTGTTTGCTTTAACTTTCTCAGGGTACGGCTTGGTGCACAATGCGGCTCAACATGAGCAGGGGCACATGCTGACAGCTAGGGCCATTTGTGCTTTGCGCTGCCCCAGGCCCTAGCTATGTGTTTGGAAGCTCAGCCCCGCAAATCTTAAGTGGAGGCACCTTTTCTCCGGAAGAAAATATTCCCAAAGCAGAGTGTGATTCTGTTCTTAGTCGATATTCCAAAGGATTTCATGGGGAAATATGTGACGCTCTACTTGGCTTCTGAATCAACATCTATGCAATCTATGCCTGGATCGGGGGTGTTAGGGGTTTGGGCTTACCTGTTCATGTTTACTGTACGGGATTGAGGGTTCAGAGGGGAGTCGAGGTCACATACGATGGCGGCTCGATTGCTGGGCCTTGCGCTACTTGTTGGAGTAGCTGCAGGCGGTGCAGCTGATGGTGAATGATATTGAGAAGTATTTTTTTGAAAGCGGGTCCACATGATCCCTAAGTAGGGCACCCTAAAGCCTTCCCAAACTCTTGCTGATAAGCTTTGCGAGAAGCGGGGCATGAAAGGTAACAATGATTTCAATGCTCAGAAACATCAACCACAAGAACCATAGGAACAGAGAAAGGTCTCAACAAACTAGGTTGACTTAATATATATTCGCCGAAATCTTTCGAGTGTAATTCTAGAACCTCAAGCTCTGAAAGCCTAAGACCTTACGACTAAGTTCTCAGTCCTAAACCTTTAGCCCTACCCCATAAGCCTTCGCCTTTCGATGTATACTTTGCTTAAATCTCACTGCTGTCTAATAAGGCTCTGCGCCGAACCAGTGCGGTTTGATCTGAAGGGGGATATACAGATATATAGTGGATATATAGGGATGATGGAGAAGAACATCGAAACTGTCATTTGGGGTTAGGGTTCTCTCAAAGATTTGGTAGCTCTTCATTTTCTAAAGCTTCTTTGACTAATTTGGCTGGTGCATTGCCGTCACAAGTTGTGGACAGTTCTATTACTTTGTTGCAAGCAGTCTTGTTAGTTTCAGTAAGAGTTTGGCTAACGAGTATTGCCGTGGTACTGTATTGTCTTTTCGCATCTTGCGCAACTTCCGACTCATAGCCACCCGAAGGCCATCGCCAAGCCTTTCACCCACATCCCAGTGATAGGTTCCCTCAGTTTGGCGGGTTTGAGCTATGCCCGCCGTAAGGGATCTGTCGGTGCTCTTTGGTCAGTAAATCAGATTCATCATGCAGGATATACTGCTTGAATTCGATGATTTCGAAAAACTTCTGCAACCTGATGGGGCTTCTTGACTGGTACTTGAGGTCGCTCTCTCTTCCTTCAGCAAACCAATATGAGATCTGATGGAGGAACCTCTTTTGAAGCTTGACATTTTTAGTCCCCTAGCCTTTTTCCCTCAAGCCTGAGCCAAGAAGCAATCCTCCAGCTCCCTGGCACGCAGCCTTTGCACTAAAAACGCGCAGCTCCACGTTGTTAGGACTATTGATAAGTGTATGTATTTGCTGTCCAACTTTGGGGAGCACAGTCTTACCATTTATGGAGCTTTACTGAGACCCTGGCAGGCAAAAGTGACAACGGAGGCTTACGCGTGCGCAGAGCGCAGGCAATCGTCACAATGGGAGTTCCCAACTATAGGGGAAGGGAGGGGGAATTCCGGAGCTCCATTCTCTGGAGACTTGTGTTTCCCTTATCATGGTAGCCAAGTTACTCGAGAGCTGACGGTCAGCGATGGTGTGGAGGTTTCTCCAAGGTATTACCCCTTGTGGGTCAGTCAGCTTTACAGTCCTTGGCGACAAGTTTTTTGAGAAACACCGATGGCCAAGTTCTTCACTGTGGGTGACATGCGTGGGTCGTTGTTTACTCCTCTCAGGATTGCGAGTCTACTATAAGCACTAGGTTTGACCCTCATGATTCCGCAGCCTATGGTGTGAACATGTCAGAGAAGTGGTCTTAGAGGCTTACCAACATATAGGGTTATAGAGGGATTATATAGGCTTATATAGTGATAATAGAAAACAAGATGGAAACTTCTACTTAGTCCTTCAGGTTGGTAGCATTCTTCCAACATCTTGAAGTGCACATCTATAATGGAGAATCGAATGGAAAAGAAGACGGAAAATTAGATGGAAACAGGTGTTTAGAGTTTAGGATTTAGGGGTTAGGGCTGGTAAAGGGTATCCTAACTAGGGAAATGGTGCCCATATAGACATGGGATGACACGTGGAGACCCAGGTATTTTGGAAGATGAAAGGATTCGCTGAGCGTCCACATTCGCCGTGGCAGAGCTTTCCCGGAACAGCGTAGTAAAATGGAAATAGTTATATAGATAACGAGAGTAGTAAGATTAGTAGCTACACGAGTGGTAAAATGAATAGTAGTAGTATGCAGCATTGTCTGGCTTTTGCTTCGACGCTGCGTTTTTTCAAGTGCAGGCTTCGAACGCTTCGAACGCTTCGAATGCTTCGACGACCGCCTATTTCGGTTACGGCGGATATGGAGCAGCTTTACAGCATTTTAGTTGACCGAGGCCATGCCCGTATATTATAGTTAAATATAGTATAATATGGTGAAATATAGTTTAACATAGTATAATATAGTATAATATCATATAGTACAATATAGTCTACTTCAATATAGTATAATATAGTCTAAAATAGTTTTATGGAGTAGTGGGGTGTGAGCTCTGAAGGCTCAATCCTGAAAGGAGCTTTGAATGTAAGTGGGCTTCGCTGTTTGGTGCAAGATGGAAGCTGAAGAAGCTACCTAAAGTAAAGTAGTGAAGCAGCTACAGTGGGAAGGCTTCGGTCCCTATTGTAGCGTCGCCTTCCGACTTGGCAAGTGACCTCCCTGCTGTCTTGGGCTGTAGCTGGGGGCCAGCAGCCAAACATTCCTCAAAAGCGATTCCCCAAAGTTGCATTCCCCTAAACGCCTTCATCCCTACAAGCCTGACAGCGAGAGCCCTACAACATGACTCCCCTTGTGCTTCAGGTATTGCCGTGTTTTAGGGGGTTGGTATTCTCGCGATGTTAGCTCCTACACTGATATGGTCGACTCTGATCATGAGCGGTAGTGCTGAACTGGAGCATGCCCTCTTGAAGCGCCTGAGATTCGGACTGCACTAGCGTGTTTCTCAAAGACGTTTGCTCTTGAGAGGGTTTCTGGTTTCAATGTGGTAGCATCGTCGAAAAAAGGCTTCGACCACGGGGGGCTTCGGCTATGGCGCAGCTCAGAAGCATTTACTGAGCTGACGGAAGCTTTGCATGGAGAGATTGTGGCGCTCAAGACCAGTTGGGTATGCCTTCAGGGTACATTCCAGATTTGAGCAGCGAACCTGTCTATATAACCCCTATATAACCCCTATTATAACCCCTACATAATCGCTATATAACCCGTTATAGTCCAGATTTGAGCAGCGAACCTGTCCACTTACTCTGCTGTCTCTGCAGTCCGGCGGCCCGACGTTCGGCTACGGAGCCGCTGTGCAGCGTTTTGGGGGTAATGGAAAAGAAAATGGAAACCACTGTAGTATTACCCCAATCATGGAGAATCAGATGGAAAAGAAAATGGAAAATGAAATGGAAACTGAGATTATTGGGGTTATGTAGGGATAATGGAAAAGAAAATGGAAGCTACCATAGGGGGAATATTGGGGTTATATTGGGATAATGGAAAAGAAAATGGCAAGTACTATAGAGTTTTTCAGCAGCTTGCCAATGCGGCTTGTTCACGACATAAGTTGTGCCCGACTGGGGCAACCGAAGGGCCTCAAGCGAGACGCTGTGACGCTTGTATCTCGTTATCGAAAATCCCGCCAACTGTTGTAACTATTGAGGGATTGAATATAGCTATTGCAAGGTTGTCATCTTCTACTGTTGCGAATTCAGTTTGCAGTGTTGGATACGCCAGGGTGGCAGCAATGCGGCAGCTTGGAAGCATTTCACAATGCCCAGCCCCGCACCACGGCCCGGACCCCTAATCAGTGAGGCCTTGACCCCCAACTCCCAGCCCAAGAGCCCTACATGATATAGGGATTATATTGGGGTTATATGGGGATAATGGAAAATGTAAAATGGAACCTACTATTGTTGGGGGCACTAGTGGCCCAACTCATGGTATTCTTCAACCATCATTGTTACAATGTTTTTCATTCTTGTGGCTGCCAGTCACTGCTTCCTTTCCTTACAGCTACAGCTTTGACTGCTGGCAGAAGCTGTTGGTAGCAGTATTATTCTGATTAGCACTGCTATTCTTCTTACGAAAATGAGTATGATTGACAAACACCGAGAGAGAGAGCTTGCCCAGCCCCTGCAAGTGGTGTGAGAAGAGGACTTCTAAGGTAGGGTTTAGGGTTAAGGGTTCAGGGTCTAGGGTTCAGGGTGTAGGGTTTAGGGTTTGGGCTTCAGGGTTCAGGGTTTAGGGTTCAGGGTTTAGCGTTTAGGGTTCAGGGTTTGGGGCCAAATCTTTCTGAAGCAAATGTTCCCCAAACAAACTGGCATAACGGCTGACAAGCCGAAACGTGGGAGTATGGGCCCCTACGCCGCTTCCAGTCAAACTCCCGAACTGCAAATTATGGTAGTTTCCCAACATAGAGGGTCCCAATATAGACCTCCAAATACTATAGTCCTTATTATTGGGATCCCCCAAAAACCCTAAACTCTATATCATTCTATATCAGAATCCCTAAATACATCTAAATACCACTGTGTTTATGTATCCCCGGGTTTAAAGGTCCCCCTAATTTTGGGAAGCCCCACATGCCTGCTGGAGCAGGGGGCGAACGCCAGCAACAACGTGGAGGTCGGGCGTGGGGTTAAGCTCCGGTTTAGTGTTTCGGGTTGCTTGGGGATGGGTGTCTCCCAAAATTAGGGGTACCTTTTTGGGGCCTCCCAGAAGAAGGATATTATAGTATTTGGGGTCTATATTGGGGTACCCCCGTGCCAATTTGGGAAACTACTGGATTTCATCCAGAAATGAAAGAATGAGGCGAGGTGGAAAGGTGTTTTCAAGACAAGTCTAGTAAATGCTCAGCACAAGTATAGAAGTTGTAATCATTACACCATTACGTCGAGTTTTGTCCGCGAATGAATATGGGATGCATTGCTTGGACCTATGGTCCCCCTTCAGTAGATAGAACATAGCTTTGGGTATATTATCATATTCTATCTACTTAAGGGGGACTATACCCTAAACCCAAAACCCTATACCCTATACCCTAAACCCTTGAACCCTAAACCCTAAACCTCATATTCAATCTACTTGAGGGGGACTGTATTTCGATACAAAGCCTGCAAGGATGAAGGCGGATTTTTTTCGCATCGTTGATGAAAAACTACCCAGCCTGTCACTTGCGAATAAGCCTCACCAAAAGGCAGTTTCTCAACAGTTTGTGTCTCTACTTTGGGTGGAGCATGCATTTGTTGCTTGGAGAAAAACTGGACCCTAGTTTGGGCACAGACCGAAAAATTACACTCCTGGGAAGACAGGTTGTCTACTCTTCTCAGAAGGCCTCAAAACACCAACATCTGTCGTCCCGGTTCTTGAAAACACCTTTGCGCAAGCGCGATATGAACGGTTTCCCCACAGCCACTGAAGAGGGATGCCTGAGGATCTACTAGTATTCGTACGTTTTCTATTCGTACTATTCATAGGTTTTTTGCTTGTGTCAGTTTCCTCGAGACTCTCATGATCATCACTACTATTATCATTATTGCTATCACTATCATCATTACTACTATTATTTTCCATTATTTCTTTATATTATTGCTATAATCTGTAGTTCTCAAGATCTCGCTTCAGAGGGAGCAGCCTAAGCTCCTAGTATCCCCCTTAATAACCCCTATAGTAGCGGTTTAGGTTTTAAAATTTAGGGTTCAGGGCTCTATAGTAGTCCCCTAAATAATCCCCCTATATAACCCCCTAAACCCTAAACCCTAAACTCTAAACCCTAAACCCTAAACCCCCCCCTTAAGGAGCTTAGATATTATAGCACATTTGGGCTTTTGAAAGCCGGGAGCTTGGCAGGCCTTCCCACAGCAGACTCCGTTCCCTGCCGCTTGGCAGGGTGAAGGGTTTAGGGTTTAGGGTTTAGGGGTTTAGGGTTTAGGGGTTTAGGGTTTAGGGTTTAGGGGGACTGGTCTGAATGCAGGATATGCAGCTTTCAGGGTTTAGGTCTTAGAGTTATCTGTTGCAAAATGGAAGTCATGCAAGGATCATATCTATCAGGTTTTTTGAGGTGGTCGCTGAAACCCTTTCGTGTCCTTCAGCAGGTTCAGAGTTGGAGTTAGCACAAAAAAGTGCAGACACAAGGATTGCAGTACTATTATTAGTGCCGTTAGCACTTGTACTTTCTTGATTGCTATTGTTGGTATGATAATCATCATTAGGAGTCAATTCATGGGAGACTTCTGCCAAATCATTCCCATACTCTGTAATCATAGTTTCTTCATAGTCCCCAAGTATCCCTACGGGTTGTGGAACCCTAAACCCTAAACCCTACCCTAAACCCTAACCCCTAGGGTTTAGAGTTTAGGGTTTAGGGTTTAGGTTGACAAAGTATGAGTTGTCACAACTTGCTACCTCCAGCGAAGATGCGAATGTAGAGAGGTACATGTAATGCTGGGCCTTAGACATCAAAAGCAAGATTCCCTTGCAGTCTTCATATGGGCTGTTATCAAAATCATGGATCCCTTTGGGTTATAGGTTATATTGCGGCACCTAAGCCCTAAACCCTTAACCTAAAGTTTAGGGGTACCAAAATGGGACCTTACTTCTGGGAACTACCCGTATACATAAGGTAGACTCTATCTGGAACCAGCCTGCGACCTCCGTCCACTTTCAAAGCCCTACATCAACAACACCCAGGAGTCTTGCTTCACGGCTTGTCCGGATCTTGCGCTGGTGAATGAGACCTTTGGGCTTGTCTACGCCCCTCGGGCGCAGAGAATTTTAGTTTGTGGGTTTGTTAAAAGAACTTCCAACATAGGTCAGCCGAAAGTAAGACCGTTGTGGGAGTGCCCTTAGTGCTAGTGAACTTGCAAGTGACACAGTCGCAGGGGATGTCTGCAAGTTCCGCTGCAAGTTCCGGGTGTTTCCCTCAGCCTTGAAAATCTGTGCCAGGTTTCTAGGTTTCCTCGCGGACGCCACAGCTCGTGAATATTCGGGCCCAAAGTACAGCACAAGCAGATGCAAGCCTGACTTCAAGATGCATGGCCTCCAACCTTTTAACTTTCATATCTCGCACATGTGGGATCATATGGGGATCCTAGGGTAGGCAGCCACTCGCCATGTGAAAAGCAAATTTCTAGCATCGCCACCCCCCTTATCCCCATGCCCCAGGTCCAGGCCTGAGCTTTGAAACCTAAGGTTCAATGCCACGCTTAGCTCCTAATTAATGGTGCCGATGGTCATACCCACGGCCATCATATCATGATTGTAATGATGTTCGTGTTAGTGGCAGCGATAGTGGTGGTAGTAGCAGTCGTGGTCTGAAAATAGTCGTTCTTGTGACTGTCATTTGTATTATGACTAGGCTCATGCCCGATTTTTGGGGCATTTTCCCAATCCTAAGTGCACATTGGACTCATAGCGCTCCCTCCTAGGCATGCAACTCGACTCCCCTGCTCCTCCTGCTTGCCCACTACTACTTCTCCTCCTACTGCTGCTGCTGCTGCTACTACAACTACAACTACAATTGCTACACAACGACTCATGGCGATAATGATGGCAGGGATGGATATGATGTAGCTGATTCCTATGAAGATCGCCATCGTTGCTTGTGCTTTCGATATTTCCGGGATTGCCATACTGTACATGTGGCGACCGCATCCCAGGGCGCTCTGGCCACCACTCCCTTGCGCAGGACCCAGGAGACACTTAGCTGCCCAAACGGCAAATGCTGAAAGGAGTTTTGGGTTTCAGGGCATTTTAAGAATACATGGCCTTCGCCTACCCGGGGCTGGTTTTGGGGGTGATTGAAACTTTGACTAGGCGCGCCAGGCAGCCTCAGGCTTTCAGGGTCACCATAGGCCGTCGGAATTCCTTTGTTCTGGAAGACACTTGTCCGTCTGGCACAGATTTTAGCCTGCCATGGTGAGCGCGCTACAAACGCCTTTTTGCGGGTATGCGTGCTTTAGTCTGGATGCGCCCCCCGCATCTCGAATTTTAGCCCTGCCCCGGTCATCCAGCAAAACAGAAGCAGTATTCGCAAGATCAGACAGGGCTAAATAGGCAGCCCATAAAAAAGCTACAATACCTTTTATGTGGGGATTGAAGCGCAGGATCTTGACAAGATATTAAGATTCTTGGTGCAAGGGTTCTGAGACTTTGGCCCAGAGCTGCAAGACGAGCCAATAAGGTACCTCTCTGCAGTTGCACACTTTGCATCCCGGCTGCATCACGTGTACATTGTGCAGGAAGAACTTCGCCTCGTGACGCCTCCCAATGAATTATGTACATTCCCTTATTCCCTGAATTACTCCCCATATCATCCCTGTAAAGTCCCTGTATTCCCTTATTCCCTAAGTTACTCCGCATATTACCCCTACAAAGTCCCTACCTAACCCTATATTATACCCCTACCTTCTCTTCTCCCCTAGTAAGCCCAGCAGCGCTTTGCACTTTCACTTTGAGGGCAGATATGAGCTATAGTCTAAACTCCTTAAAGGGGGGTCATATACGGGATTGTGGGGGGGGGGTTCTAGAATTAGGGATACCATTTTGGGGGTCCCCATAGTATATTGGGGTCTATATTGGGTTCCCCTTATCCTGAGAAACTACCATATAGGGGACTATTAGAGGGGATATTAATGGGGCTACTAGGAGTTTAGAAAGAGCTCGTATGGGTCACCTGAAGTCCATTCGCAGTAGGGACAGTGACTGTCTAGCAATGATTTTCCTAGAGTTAGAGCTTAGCTCCCTTTCCCGGGGTTTAGGGTTTAAGGTCTAGGGTCTAGGGCTTAGAGTTTAGGGTTTAGGGTTTAGGGTTTAAGGTTCAGGGTTTAGGGTTTAGGGCTTCGGAATGCTTGCGAGACAGACGTTCTAACTTCTAACTGGGAGCCCGCGCTTCTAGCATGTGCTCAACATGCTTCTCTGGCCCTCCTACAAGCGCATGAAGCCCAATCTCTGCAAAAGTTGCGCCGCACCGCACTATCGCCCGAGTCCTACAGCCTGCCGGCAATGCTGTCAACAAGCAACCAGCATAAGAATGGAAATAATAATAGACATAAAGTAATATTAATAATGCTACTCCTCCTCCTACTACTACTACTACTACTACTAGTAGTAATAATCGTAATCGTAATCGTGGCTTTTAAAACTCCACAACTCGGACTACTTCTCGCATCGGCCAAACATTCAAATGCCTTGGAGCAGAAGCCTGCCACAAAGGTAGCGGCAGGAGATTGGAAGTTTGGGGCAAAGGCTTTCGTAAAACATGCCGTGCATAGTCTTGCGAAAGGCAGGAAGTGTAGAGCCCACAAGATCACTCGACTATATCTACCAACTGGCCCACTTTGAGAAGAACGAGTTCACGAAATAGGAGATCTCAAATTGATGCCTGCACAACCTTTAGTTAGTTGGGTAGTCCCCAAAATTAAGGTCGCGTTTTGTACCCATAGATTTTAGGTGCTGCAATAGAACCTAAAGCCCAAAGAGGCCCATAATTTTGGGACCTACCCAGGTAGACCCATGCAACCTCGAGTCCCAATGGGTACCCCTTACACCTTTGAATTGCTATTTTTAGTATTACTATTAGTAGCAGTATTCCTATTATTCCTATTACTGTTAGTGTTACCGCATGAAAAACGTGCTTTGCATCTTCGATGAGAGGGAGTGAAGTGGTAATTGTTTCTGTCACATTCACCCATGATGGTTGATGATTGTTTCTGTCCTTGTAGTAAACTATTTATGCTTGCCGTTGCTAGGATCCTGACGTCTGAGGCTCAGAATGTTTCGGCAATCTTCTGTGCGAACAGGCCCCCAGCCGCTCTTGATTGTAAACGCAAGAGCATGAGGGTGATGTGGAGGTTTCTCAAAGTAAGGGTACCTTTATGGCGCCAGGGATACAAAGGAGTGCATTGGGGATGTTTCAAAGATCATTTCCAGAACCCCCTGTGTTAATTGGCATTAAGCATGTCAATGGGAGTGACACGTCTTCTACAGCACCAAGCTGGCAAAGGGACAGCAAGGAGCCTTACTCAAATGCCCAGTTATTGCTAAATAAGCTATAGGCTAAACTCCCGCAAGGGGGCTTATATAGGGGGTATATAGGGACTATGATACGGGGTCATTAAAGGGGATACTAGGGTTTGAGACTGTAGCTCAAGTGCTGGAAGTCCTGCTTGAAACCGCGTCCAGGCTTTTGCGAAGCTCATCCCAAGATGATGCATGTTTAGAGATGGTCATACATAGAATGACGGGTCGTTTGCAGAATGCGCAAGCTCTCACTTTCCTAAACCCTAAACTCCCGAACCCCTGAACCCCAAACTTTAAATCCCTAAACCCTAAAGCCCAGGGAGTACTATAGGCTACAGGAGTTATGAAGGGAGGTACTAGGAGTATAGACCAGGGCCCATGTGATGTCAGTGGCGGATGAGCGGAACCGTGCTTGACCCTCCCCAAGCTTTGAAGAAGCATGGCTTTGTAGCTCGGGGAACTTGACAGCAAGGCTTCATGCTCGTGCGCACCACGCGTCCTACCACTGGCAACTTGCCCACAGACCTTTAAAGCCAAACCTTGAAAGGCTTTAGAAGAGCAGACGACCAAAACATTAGTTTTGTAGTGATTTCCGAGATCAATCCTAGTAGCCCAACCCTCGGACACTCAGAGTCCGAGAACGAAAATAGACAACGAAACGGACACTGGGGGGAAAATGGTGACACTTGCAAGTGCTTACTGGTATGGCCAGTAGAGAATCCAGCGTGCCCCTGCTCTCGTTGTGTCTCCTGTTGCCAGGGCTTTGGCGGAGTGCATCACGAACAATCCTGCAACTATGCTGTTCATTCGGGCTTTTTTTTGCAATGCTAGGCCTCTGGACACCAGCCTCATCTAGTGGAAATTTGTGTTTATGCTCACAGCAGCATCTTAAGCTTTCGGGTTGCCAGGCTTGGTACATCTTTGCCCCACGAAGGTATCATGGCCCATTTATTGGTGAACATTCTTTTACACGTGTGGGGCGTGGGAACAGGACCTCTCGCCCGCTTTGAGCAAGTTCGCGAAGAGCAGTTTTGCCCTACTTTGTTCAATCTGCCCTGTTGATCTTTTTCCTCTTGCTGGTGGCCAGGCCGCCATAGAGAAGTAGTTGGTTGCATTCCTGCAAAGCAGACTTTGTCGGCCTCATTTCAACGATCTCGGGCCCTGTAGCGGAGATGAAGCTGTTTGCAAAACTGCTTCTGCCCTGGTTTGAAGCACCCGCCTCCCCATTCTCAACAAATGTTTCATACACATACATTCATACATATACCTGTCTCTGGTCCGTGCTGGAAAGGAGTACTTACTGGAAATAAGCACGGGTTGGCTTCGCGGCATCCGAGACCGGATTCGAGTCTACTTGCAAATGGGTACCCTGACAGGAATCATGCTTGAAGTGGTTCACCCACACCCATAACTTAGGAGGACCCCCCACCCTGTAATAGTGGTATAATAGGAAGAGGACCCTAATATAATCCCTGTTACCCCCTACTGTCACTGTTACTGGGTGGGGGGTTCACCCACACCCAAAACAGACATTGTCAAGAAGAAAAAGCTCTCAGAGTCGGAGCCGCTGCCCCGAAATCAAAAGCAACGTGTGCCTCCATGGATATTCAGTTTATGGTTATATTAGGGTTATATTAGGGATATATTGGGGTTACATTGGGGTTATATTAGGGTTTAGGGTTCTATTAGGAGTATCCATGGCGCATGGCGCTGTTGTGGAATTAGGGGGTCGTCTTTTTTCCTCTACCGGACGAACCTCAAGCATTCCGCTGCCTTCCAGGCTTCATGCGATGCTGCGATGCAGGCAAAGAGCACCAGGCGACTGCAGGCCGCGAGGTTGCAAGCATGATGTCCAGACACGTGCGCGTTAGAGTGGGTAGAGTTTACTTGGTTTAGCAGTTGACCCATAATCTAAACTCCAAGTATCCCGCTTCGAACCCCTATAGTTGTCCATCGAGTTTAGACGATAGCTCATTTAGGAATTGACGGTGTTGGGTTTCCGTGTGGCAGGTCCGACTTCCTTGACAGAGTCTAGGATATAAAAGTTGCTTGCTTCTGGTATGCATCCATGCAAGTGCAAGATGAACCCTCCCCGCGGCGATCATCCATGGATTTCCCCTGGCCAGCTTTGCATGCCACCTTAAACCCTAAACCCCAACAACCGAAACCAGAGTTTCGAGGTGTCCATTCTACGGAAGCCCATTTTAAGGCATGTTTTGTCGCAATTCAATTCTTGTGGGATACCATGATTCCCGATATAGACCAAAATTATGTCCTCCTTTTGGGTATAGGCCTTTATTTGAAGAATATAATCTTACTGGGGCCAGCCACCAAAAAATACCATTCAGCAGTGTCTGGACCTTGTGTCCAACTTCTTGGGGCTGCGTGCCAGGATTTTTGCAAACATATTCCTGTACAGCTCATATTCCGGCTAAGGGTAAGGCAAGCCAAGAAAACAAGCTCCTACTGGGATTAAATGAGTATAGCAACAAAGGGGCCATAGTTGCTGAGGGGAACATACTGTGGGCCTGTCATACTTTGGTCACGCACCCTGCACTTTGCGGAAACTAGAGTGAAACACATATCTCGGCCATCCGGGCCATGCAGCCCAGATGGTCACTCGTCAAGCAACCCGCCCTCGACCTCGCCTACCAATCAAGGCACCACAAGACTTCAGCTGAAGTCCGCTTGATTTTGTAGGTTATAGTCCGTTGACATTTGAAGTACCCTGAGGACTTGGTCGCAACCATCCATGCCTGGCAGATCCGTAAAATGATGATCTGGAAGCAATTTTTGTCATGTGGCTTTTCAAGGACTACCGTGTTAATCAATGTGGGCATGCCTTGGCCGCAGTTTACTGGATTCAGGAAGGGGGGGTGGTGCTGCTGCTGCTGCTGGTGGTGGTGGTGGTGGTGGTGGTGGTGGTGGTGGTGGTGGGGTAGCGGTAGAAGGCGGCATGGCCTTGGTCATCGCATGCATGATGTATTAAAGGAGTGTCCAAAGTTATGGATTGTACCGTTTACTTATTTCCGGTGTTTGAAGTTTTAGTTTGAATAGTAAACGTGTGGTTAGAAGGATGGAGTGTCTGGGCCGGCCGTTCTGGGTGTGGCCTGCACGCTTGTTTGCCTTGCTGCTACTTAATGCTCTCTTTCTGGTCTTGACCTTCAGAAGTACCGCGGTAGCATTTCCGTGAGTTTTTCTATACTTATCACATCTAATGACGAAGTCTCTCGTGTTTTTTCATTGCCATCTCAGTTACAGTTTGAGCCGTTCTCCTCGCGAAAGAATTGAATTTGCGTGTCATTATTCGCCCAAAGCTCCAGCCTGGAAGAGAACCGAAAGCGACCCCATGCGCTCTACACATCCCTACTTCCCAAAAAATTCTGAATAGACAGCGCACGTGTGGGTTTCCTAAGATTAGGGGTACCATTTTGGGGGTCCCCCGTAATAAGGATGATAGTTATGTTGGGGTCCCCTTACCTAGCAAAACTGCCATATACTAGGTATATAGGGACCATCTCCTAAACTCTTCCATTTGTAGGCTCGGCAACAACCGCCTTCCCGGGCTCTACAGGCATCGGCAGCATGCAAGGGCCTGTTTGCTAGGCTTTGCCTGTACGCTCGTCGGTATTTGTAGGCTTTGGGGGAGGTATTCTGGTTCTGGTTCTGTCCTGTGATTTAGCAGCAGTTTGGGATGGAACAGGATGTTGCGTAGAGCTTCAACTTCAGTTTGTTCCTGGGGGTTGGCGGGCCTTCTGCTTTCATGTTGAGAACAGATTCATGGTTCAAGGTTTAGGGTTTAATTTAGGTTTTCGGGTTTAGGGTGCACGGGCCCTTGATGGGGGCGCGGGGTAACCAGCTGGAGGCCCTGCTGGCCATTGTCCCGCCTCTCAGCATCAAACACCGCCACCTCGCAATATCAACTACATCAAAAGACTTACTGGTTCTCAGTAGGGCATGAGGGAATATATTATATGATTCCTTGCTAAGAACCAGTAAGAAGAAGGAGCCTGGAGAAGTGGAAGACTGGAGAGCCCCAAACAACTTAGCCGGGCCTGTCCGTGGTTGGGATGGAACAAACTCCATTCCGCATCCAAAAAATTAGACTGGTGCAGGAGCTAGAGCCAGCAGATTTTCTCACATCACTTATAGTAGTTTCCATTTTATTTTCCGCTATCCAATATCTTGTTAATATCTTTATAGTAGTTGCCATTTGATTTTACATTCTCCCTATATAACTCCAATATCTTCCCTATAATCCTTATATAACCCCTAATAGAATCCCTATAATTCCTGTAGTTTCCATTTGATTTTCCATTCTCCCTATATAACCCCTGATGGTTTTTGGTCCCCAGAGGCCGCTGCTTGCTATGATATAATAGTTTCCATTCTCCCAATATTAAACCCAACATAAATTATAGTAGTTTCCATTTTCTTTTCCATTATCCCTATATAACCCCTATATAACCCCAATATAATAAAGTTTCCTTGTGCAAGTGGCACGCTCGACAAGCAGACTTTTGGCAACATAGGAGCACCTAATTTTCGAAAGTTTTTAGTGTCAGCATGCTGACCTGTCAACTCTTTTGTCGCCTGCAGGGCTACGGCGGCTACAGCTTCGGCTACAGCTTCGGCTACGGGGCAGCTGTGAAGCATTTGGGTCCCAAACTGAAACTGGGCTTATGGGCAGTGGGCAAATGTGGGCAAGACGCTCTTGAGCGAACCCTGCAGTGTAGTGTTGAACCAGAAGGCACTGCAGTTTCTGAAGCAAATCAGCAGCGTAGTTGGCATGAACGTTTGGCTCCTGTTGTGATGTTATAAAATGAAGAAAATTCAATTGTTGTTCGCGTGCAGTTTTGACAGCACAAGTTACAAGAAGTGGGCGTGGCTGAATCATTTCGGTTAAGCCGAGGTGTTGTCGTTGTCATAGAGAGGTCCAACCGATGACATTCAGGGTTCCTCATGGAGCTTCCAAACCTCAATAACTCTGGTCTTGAGGAGCGTTTGTGTGGAATGCGGCAGTGTTGTTGAGTGCAGGCCTCAACGACTGGTGGTTTCGGCTACGGAGCAGCTGTGCAGCGTTTAGTGAGCTTGCTAAACGATCGTGGGTTGCCTCACGTGGCTATCGACCCGGTGATGGCACCGTATGTTTTCGAGTGCAAACTGTTTTCAGAGATTGGGCGGACATGTTAGCTCTTGTTCCCGTATGACCCCCGTGCAGGGTTCGACAGCTGGCGGCTACGGCGGCGGCTATGGAGCAGCTGTGAAGCATCTGGTTTCTGCGCAAAGGAGTTGCAAGGGCAAAGGTCTACGACTGTTTGGTGTTAAGGGCATGTTTGGGTACCGGAAGGAGGATCTCAGGCAGGCAAAGCCAAGGAAAGTTTCTTGCCCCGCGTGAAAACAAAAGACTGGTGCTTCTCAAATTCGATTCCCTTTTCGTGGTAGTGTTATCAATGTTGACCTTGTTTAAAGGATTTGAACACTCTGCCTGTCATTGAATAAGCCTTGGTTGATTCTACGGCAGGTCCTTTCAGTGACTGGCGTGTCGCAACGGATGAACACCATGCAAACCTCTAATAGATCCCTTTGTTGTTGAATATGAGAGGGAGATAAACCGGCATTTTTGGACAGCCCCTGGAACGCTTGTGCGGTTCCGTCGCATCATTGTCTTTGTCGTTGCTGTCATGATTGCAGCAGTAAGAACGTAAGAACAGCAGCTGTTCTTGTCTTGGTTCGTTATTGGTTCTTGGTTAGTGTTGGTTGGTGGTGGTGTGTGCGCTGTTGCTGTTGCTGCTGCTGCTGCGGCGGCGGCGGCAGTGGTGGTGGCCGTGGTTGTGGTTGTTGTGGTTTTGGTTGTGGATGTCGTTGTGCTTGTGGTTGTTGTGGTTGATGTTGTTCTTGCTGGTCCTTCTCCCGCAGCTGCTGCAGTTGTTGCCCTTCCGCCTGCTGTCGTTCTGGTTGTGGGTGTGTGGCCGCGGAGATGGCAGAGGCGGCGGCTGTGGTTGGTGTTTTTTTCTCGGCTTGCTGATTTGGCGTCGTGGGCATGCCGGTAGCTGAAGTGTAGAAGCGGCGACTTCGGTGCAAGCAAGAATACTCGTAAGTAGCTGTCAGAGCCAACTGAAACAGTAATGGCTAATCCCTTGGTGTTAGTAGTGGCAATAGCAGTGATATAGCTAATGAAAATACGTCAACAATGACAAATGAAAATACAAGTAACCATTGCGAATCATCAAAGTACGTGATTGCAACAGAGGTCTGGCGTTGTCCTTCTAATGGCCACTCTTCATGTTGACTGTCAACTGTTTCCATGAGTCCGTGCTTTCTGCAAGTAACTCAACTATCACCACTGCCATTCTGATTCTTATTGCAGATGGGTTTCAGCCGCGGCAAGCCTCTCCTGCCACGCCTTAAATGCTGCCTTGCTGTTTTGCCCATAAAGGGGATAAATTACACGGGGAGTTGCAGTACACCCCTTCTGATATGATAGTATAACACAGTAGAATTTAGTATCATATTTATATAGTGACATTTTGCTCAATTTCATGTCAGAAGGCACAAGCTTGCAATTTAGCATGATAGAGTATGATTTCAGACATTTTTTATAAAAAAATATACAGTATAATAATACAGAATCCTGTAGAATATAGTATAACATGATTTACAATACAGCATAATATCGTATCATACAGTGTAGCATAGTATAGTATAGTGTAACATAGTAGGATACAGTATAACACAGTATACTGTGATACAATACATTTTGCAGTATTCTACAGTATTGTAGTAGAATGGAATATCATGTAGTATAATTCGGTGCAATACAGTATGACTGGGGTGTCAATTTTGGTCAACCTTGGAGATTGGTCTTTTGAAGCGTCGGTTTGTCCAGCGTTTGGCCTTTGACATCTGAAGGCCTGCAACACGAGCAATCCTGTGATGGCCACGTGCAACACCACCATCGCGAACCTCAGTTCTTGGGTGGCGACGATAAAGAATGTCTCCAACATGTCGACGCTGGTCTGAGAAGTGACAGAGTAGTTTCCAGTTGGGAATATTTCATGCTTCTTGCGCAAACAAGTAGGGCTTGGACGCATTTGGTCGTTCATTTTTTAAATGTGTGAGTTCGCTAATGTTGGCTATCTTTATACTACGAACCTAGGTGGGAAGAAAACGTGAGACCTGCCTTGGGGTCCTTCCCTTTTTGACTGACATTCACTCCGCCACTCAATACTATATCATATTGGGGTAATATTGGGGTATTTATATATATAGAGGGGTTATGTAGGGATAATGGAAAAGAACATGGGTGGCTAAACAGCCAAAATGCCCGGGCTATACTGACGCTGGCAGATCCTGTCAGTCATGAGGATGGAAGCACACTTTTTGCCCGTGTCTAAACCAGCAGATTCACGAACTGACCTCAATCAAGGGTTCCTGGGTTGTAGCCCTAACGTCGCACCACAAAAAGATCCCCCAATATAGCCCGAATATAGTCCTTATATGGGCCAATGTAGTCCCCCAG
>CAJNIZ010042766.1:35715-57072 GCA_905231905.1 Symbiodinium pilosum
TCAGCTGCATGCAATCTCCGAACAGCACACTTCACGCTTGGAAATCTATATATAGGCCCTGCTAGCGCTGCCAAATTCAGCTGCCAGCGAGCACATCTTCACATACATAGATATATATATATATACGGCCCTGCTAGAGCGCCGCCTTGTAAAGGCAGCTGCCAGCGAGCACTTCAAACATAATGGAATCATCCTCCTCTGCACGCATGCCGCTGCAAGAACTTCTATATAAAAATGAGATCATGGGCGTATTCACCGCGGGCCGGGACCGCGAACTGGCACTTCAAAACTTTTGCCAACAAACCAGAAACCCTCTTTGGAGGTCCATATCATATTGTAATGAAGTAGTTTCCCCGTTCTCTTACATTCTTCCTATATGCTTGCAGTAGAGGATTACACCCTGCACTTTAAACCCTCAACCCCAAACCCTAAACCCTAAACCCTAACCTTACTAGAAAATTGGGTTCTCCCCATGTATGGAGACCTCGTGCAGACCACAAGATGCCAGGAGGTGAACTGCGGCTGTACTGGGTTGCTTTAAAGAACCCCTAAATTAAGTTACCATAATGGGTATCGGTATGTATAGTAGATCATAGGGTTTCCCCAATATAGTAACTTAAACTAAGTTCCTCAACAGCAATCCAGTGTAGGCATCCTTCCCCTCCGCCTGCAAAGCCCTTAACTTACTGGGAGGTTTAAGGTTTAGGGTTTAAGTTTCAGGTTTAAGTTTAAGGTTTAGGGTTAAAGTTAAGGTTTAACAAGGGTTTAAGTCTAAGGAAAGTTTATTTTTCAATATAGGGTTTAGGGCCTGCATAATTAGGCCAGGCACATAACAAGGACGTGAGGGATGGGCAGACAGTGTTGTAACTCTATCCTATTTTAATTTTGCCTTTTCATTGCGCAATCTTCGTGAGAACATCTGACAGCTTTACCCCGAAAACTTTCTCCCAAAATCCAGCGTCTTTGGCTGCTTAGGCAAGCCCCCCTGTGGAGGAGGAACAGCTCGAAAAGGGCTTGAGGGTCTAGGGGAGTTAAGGGTCGTAGATGTCAGGTTTCAGATGTCAGGATGCATTTCGCGACCAGGTTTGCTTTTCATTACTGATAAGGACTTTTCATTATCGATAAGGAATATTTAAATCTAGAACTTTATGTTCTAGATCTGCGAAAGAGAAATTTGGGTGCAGGTGGTTGGAGTCGTTGGAGCGGTCCATATAGGTAGAGGTCTCACGGAATATAGGGCTTAGGCATCTCAATGGGGAGTATTCTGGTGCTTTCTTTAAGGTTGTTTTATGTTTCATCTAGAACCCAAGGGCACTGGCACCTTATGGATGAAGAAGTCGCAACCATGCCGATCAGGAGGGATCCTCTATGGCATACACAACAGCACCATCACAAAGGGGCCCCTCCATATCCGCAATTTCAAGATGCCCTAGGCTTCATAAGAAGCTGACATTCCATCACACAACCAGACTTTGGTGTAGCTGTAAAATGCGAAAGGGATGCCGCGACTGCAGAGCATTTTGCGCCCACATGAAGCAAACACCATTGAAATGGGCTAGATCTTACAGGTGTAGCTTTCGGTAGAAACATGCCTATTGAAACGAGGGGCCATGATTCCAATCTCACCCACTTGTGTGCTACAGTCTTGTAGCAGCGGCTGCAGGAGTTCGTGTCCCTGAACTGTGACAAATGTCGCATCTCGACTCGTGTGTACATGGTGTTTGCACGTTTGTTTTAAATTTGGGTTAGATGAGGAACCTGAAGACTTTTTGGTACACATTCGGTCCTCGTCAAGGTAGACCGCAACTGTTCAAGCGCACGCTACAATCCTTTCCATGCACCTGGAATCAACATGCCGAGTCATCTCAAATACCCCCAAACTATCGTGAATCTTCTTGCCTCCTCAATGCTTTGGAGATTTGCACCTCCCTTCTTCCGAACAAAGGCAGCAAGAAAGGGCTAGGGAAAGGATTTGGGTCTACCTTCCCGCAAACGAACATGACAGCTTTTGCAAGAACCCTGAAAAGACCACTGTCCTCTAGATTTGGGCTGTCTTGGACTCATTTTTTTTCAGGTCAAGGCGGGGTGGGGTCTAAAGGTTTTCCACTCTGATGAGGAGACCCATGAAATCCCCAAGGTAGGAAGACACTCAAGTTACATCCAGCTTCTAACCTATAACCCATATCGCCCTATAGGCATTGGTATAATCCTAAACCCTAAACACTAGTGTTTTGTAATAAGGCTACCTGGCCGAAACTTGCATCAATGAATTGGAAACTTATGGCCATAGCTAACACCCCAAGGGTTGTTCTCAAAGTCATGTCCCCCTGTTGGTTACAGATTTTATTACGGCACCTAAGTTTTAGGGCTACCAAAATAGGACCCTAAACCCTTAACCCTAAGCCTTTGGGAACTGCAGGAAACCTCGGGCATGAAGCCTCTTGAGGCAGAGTGTGGATGGTGGTTTCCGCCAATCTTGGGACTCCAAAATTTAAATAGACCCTAACATACTTATTGTAATGCTGATTATGGAGACCCTCCAGAGGGTCCCCGGATTCTTGGAAACCCCCAGCCCCAAGCCATAAACGCGAAGCCCTTAAGCGCTCAACCCTAAACCCCAATGAACGGGCAGCGAGGTGCTATTCTACACGGACCTCCACATACCATACACCAGAAGCAGGCATTCCCCATCTCCGACGTTCTACTTACTTGAGGAGGAGTACAGCAACTAGAGAGCAACTCCTTACTTAAAAAGCGCAAGACCCTGAACCCTGGGCCCTAAACCCCATTCCAGACTCATGCAGTTTGGAAAGAGGAGTCTAGTGCGTTAAATCTATGCCCTCGAACTTCTCGAAGTGAGGCGTCTTTGCCTGGGCGTCCACCAGCATCTGCGTGGACCCGATGGCTGAGCCTGTTAAGGCATAGGGTTTGGGGTTTAGGGTCTGTGGGTACGGGTTTTGGGGCTGAGGGGCGGTTTGTGGAAATCATCGTACTTTTCTGGGGATAAACTTCCAGCATTTTGATGGGTTCTTTTGGCAAATGGGCCAGGGATCAGAATTAAGAGCATGAGGGGCTTCTAAAGCTCTTTTGGTGGGATCCAGAAGGGTAGAGTGACTGCTATGCCGAGTCATATCCAAGGACCTTTAGACTATGTACACGGTTTAGGGTTTAGGGTTGGTATATGTAAGGCACAAGTCAGGTACTTCGAAGTTACTTATGAGAACCCTAAATCCTACCCATGAACTTCCACGCAGATTGCGCCTTGCATCATAGAGGTCGAACCTTTCCCTAGCAACACCGAAGCAAGGCCTGACTAAGGCCTAGGGTGTAGGGATATTACCCCAAATACATGTATATATGTACATATACATATATATATATATATAGAAGGATTTATGCTGGGTTTAGGGGATTCAAAGCCCATAATGGAGAATCAAACGGAAAAGACAATGGAACATGAAGTGGAAACTGGGATTTCCCCCTAAACCCTGGACCCAGCATAAATCAATATATGAGCCGTTGTCTAAACTCCTAGTATCCCCCTTAATAACCCTTATAGTAGTGCCCTATGTAATCCCTACATAGCCCGTTTTAGGGAGTTTAGACTATAGCTCATATGAACCCTGTGTAACCCATGGAGGTGCTATCCCTACACCCTGTTTTGGTTGGTGAGAAAGTTTGTGGCGTTTGTGTAGCTTTCAAGCGGCCTTGGCCAGCAGGCCTCAATATGAGCCATGGTCAATGGTCTTAACGCCTGGTTCCTTTTTTGGGGTCTCGATAATAAGGATCATAGTATTTGGTGGTCTATATTAGGGTTCTATTGTGGTTATATAGGGATAATGGAAAAGAAAATAGAAACTACTATATTATAATAGGGTATAGCAGTATATTGGAGTCTATAATGGGGTCTTCTTATTTAGGGACACTACCATATAGGAGAGCTCATTCAGCTTCAGGACGTCTGTGTAATTTGAATTCTCCTCCTTCTCAAGAAGGATGGGTATGTTCAGCGCACAGGTAGAACTGATGCCCCAAGAACCTTCCCAGTTCTGAGCCTGACTTAAGGCGTTTGTAGTCCTGAGCCGGTTTCATATCTTATCTTGTGATCCTGATATTTAGGTGCAATCCCGAGTCTGCTCGAGTGTCCACCCAGTTAGGAACTTGGAAGGAGATGCTGAACAGAGTCATGGGACCCTTGGTATTTCTTAATGTATTTATGGCAACTTTATCTTGCTCGTCCTGGCAGGATGACGCGTTTCTCCACCCGTGGGCCTAGTAGCAGTATGGTGTGGCTAGCAGCAGCACTAGTAGTGAAGGATAGCCCTACTGAACTCTTCTGCTCCACCGCCTCCTCCACCTCCTCTTCCCCCTGTGCCCCAGTTCTGCGCCAACGCCACAATGAACGCAACGGGACGCTGGGCTGCGCATGGACCAAAAGCCAAGACGTTGGAGGTGTATACATGGTTCAAGGTGGCCCCAAACACGCGGCTTTGGACCAATTTCAATTTTCCTTCAGATATTCAGGCTCAGAGGATTGGCCAGACATAATGCATGATATTTTCTGTACCCATTCAACATATTTGGCATCCTTGATGGAGAGCTCGCAAGGCTCCGTTCTAATCTGCTCATCGCCCCTAAACATCCATGGGGTCCCATAATCCTTTCAATCCCTATACAATCGCTATAAGATCCCCATATCATCCCAATAGTTTCAGTTTTCTTGCTTATTGTCCTTGTAGAACCCCAAAATACATTTCTTTATTCCCCACCTTAATCCTAAACCCAAAGCCCTAAAACGTCTCCTGCATCAGGTTTTGCTTTTACCCTGGAGACAAAGAGCAGTTGCGGCAACACCACTGGCGCGCCAGGCAGTTTTTCCTTAGTTAAGGGGTTCAGGGTCTTGGTGATTTGGGGTTTAGGATTCTGAGTTCTCCGGCATAAGCTTTTTGCGTATAAGGTTATGTAAAGGATTCAGCATTCTCTTCCTTAAAGGCAGAAGCCTGAGACTCAAGAATATTGTCCAACTTTTCAAAGTCAATAGTCAGGGTGTGAGGCACCGCAACACTCTTTTCCAGTTAGTTAGCCCCCATAGTCATGGTACCTGTAAGTCAGTACCCATACAGCCCCTGTTGCAAACTGCAGTTTGCTCCGAAATGCTGGTCAATTCATTGCAGAGCCCCGCGCGACTTGAAGTCGATATGTTCTTGGGGTCAAGCAGCAATGTGCTCAATGTGGAATACGGCTCGAATGCCGGAGAAAAACGATTCCTCGGATGCTGTTGTGTTTTTTTGGGACACGCTTTCAGAAGGCCTTGAGGCAGAGAGACTATTGCTTCTGGTATTCTCGCTCTTAGTGTTTCCGTCCTGAAAAGTTTGCGTCGGTTTTGTTGTCTCCGATGGTTGCAGGGGTATCATGCTGGATCCCATGAGCGGACTTGTGATTTTTTTATGAGACCCCGAAAGAGTGACATGCCAGCAGGAATCTGGCTAGTAACCACAGTAGAAAAAACTCGTTCCTGACCAGGCCTCCTGATTGAGACAGTTTGTTTTTCCCGATCCTGGAGCTTCCTGACCAATATTTTGGTTCCCCAACACCAAAATATTGTGGAACCTGTAAGAGTCAAATGATAGTCATGAGGTCCTCATTCTGGGGGTTAGGAAAACCAAAATCCGATTCTGCAGGATGGCCAGCGCTCTGTTGTTGCTGGAGCTCACGTTGGTAGCTTTTCAAGATCGTTGTAGCTTTTGGAGAATCAAGGCGTGACTTGTTCCAAACCTCCGTCAAAGGTCTGAGTTAGTGGCACGAGAGCGCAATTTCTTACACCTCGATTGTTTGGAGGTTTGAAGCCGTTGAGTCTAGAGTCCCAGCATGTGTCTCAAGCTTTTTCGCTTGGAGGTATTGAGTGCACCGTCTACACGGACCGGGCGGGAAGTTTCAGTGCAGCACTCCAGGGGTCAATTTCCCCCTGAAGCATTTCCGTCGCTGAGGCGCAGGATGTAGCGCTTAGAAGTCGCGTTGTTGTGAGCTGTTGGATCACAAGATCGAGTTTTTCGCCAATCTGAACTATGCTGACATCCTTGCGCAGGCCCTTGGCAAATCGTCGTTCCTTTTTTTTTCCCCTGTCTGGCTGTGTCCCGCTATGCCCTGACAATTTTGAGATCATTCTACCTTCGTGATAGCCATGTATATTATCACGATCCTTCAGCAGGGCCAGCCATTCGCTCCCCAAAGCTGGTTGAGACGCTGCGCGTATAGAGGACGAAGCCAACTTCTTCCCTACGGACTCAGAGGCACCTTGCGGCACTTTCGCGCTTGCGTGCCCTGGTATGGAAGCGGGCAGGTCTGTATCCGCTTGGACTTCCGGTTGTCAAGGGGTTGAAGTGGTAAGGCATATTTCATGTCAAAGTTTTTGTAGGCTTTTTTGGGTCCGTGTACTGTCTTGTCTTTTGCCTGCCATGCCCTCTAGCATTGCTTTGGAATGCTAACGGCAAAACTCCTAGCTGGATGCTGTTCTGTTATGTTGTATTTAACTACTTAAACAGGTTACATAGGGGGATACATAGGGGAGTATTATAGGGTTTGTAAGGGGGATGCTGGGAGTTTAGGCTATAGCTCAATACGGCTTCGTTGAAAATTTGCCGTAGGTCGGGAGGTGAGAATGGACGCCAAGAGCAGCACAGGGTGAAGCAGGGACGGCACATGCATGTGAGCACCCAAAGCGCTGGCCGAAGTCTTGATTGCTCTACCCATGTGGTACTTTCCGCCTTAAATAGGGGGATCCCAACATAGATCCCAAATACTATAATCAAAAGTCTTTTTTACGGGACCACCAAAAAGGTACCCCTAATTTTAGGAAACCCTAAACCCTTTAAACCCTTATAGAACCACAGATTCCATGTCATTTTCCATTTTCTTTTCCATTTGATTCTCCACTATTACGGGGCTATGGTCCACTTTCAGTTTGGTTTTGTTGTGCAGCTGAGGCAAGACTCCTGCACAGCCAGCACCACGGATGGTGGGCTCCTGAGACCATTACTATTATTGCTATTGCGATTACTATTGCGCTTACTCTCACTATTCCTATGCCATTTTACGTTTGCTATTATTGTTGTTATTGCTATTATTACTACTGTTCTTATGCTATAACTATTACTATTACAGCCACTTAGTATGGCTCTTGGAAGTGCTGTGGGGATGACTGGCTTCTTTTTACTGCTAACATTACCGTACTTGCTTTTCTGGCAGCGGCTATGGGTTGGGTACTGCCCCCACTCATTAACAGTTGGAGATAATTACTAATTTAGCTATATATAGCCCTTAATCTGAACCCGAATATGGACCCTAAACCCTAAACCTCAGACTTTAGCAGGACCCCCCACCCTGTAATAGTGGTATAATAGGAATATAAGAGGACCCTAATAAAACCCCTAGTATCCCCTATAGTCACTATTACTGGGTGGGGGGTCCACCTAACTCAGACTGTTACAGGGTGAGGGCAGTAGCCAAGCCATGGACTTGCATCTTCAGTCTGGTCATCCCGTGCATTCTTGCGCTCAGGCGGCCAACAGCTGGCAAGTAGAAGCCATAAGCTTTATTCATTATAATATTGGGGTTATGTAGGGTTATATGGGGATAATGGAAAAGAAAATGGAAGCTACTATAATATTGGGGTTATATAGGGTTATATGAGGTCATGTGAGCTATAGTCTAAACTCCCTGAAGGGGGCTATACATAGGGGAGTATATGGGGGACTACTAGAGGGGTTCTTGAGGGGGATGCTAGGAGTTTAGACCATGGCTCATATGACGTTCTTCGTACGTGGTGCTGTTTCAAGAGGGCCTAGTGGGGCTATTGGTTGCTATTGACAGTTTGGCGGTTTGTAAGCCTTGTGTACTTTGCATCTCAAGGCAGGGAACTGCGGCAAAACCAGGAGTAGTCACGCAATTACATCAGCGATATGCTACGGTCATCTTATATGTAAATGTACGAGCGTATCTCCATAGAGGCCCAAAGCCTTCACTTTCGAGCAGCAAGGCGCCTTCTTCATTCGCTACGGGCTTGCTCCCCTCATGCTTCCTGTCTTTGCCGGGGCCTCAGCCACGCTAAGGGATAGCTGCCGTGAGTGTTTCCGAAACTTCCTGTCCACAGAATTGCTGCTGTCATGTTGGGATTTTTAAGCAGGCCACTTGGCTCTCTACCCAAAGGCACTCCTGCTCATGGCGTGGCCATTGTGAAGATCTGATGTTTTTACTTTTGCGTGCGGCGTGGCCTTTGGATGAAGAAGCGGCAGCATGCCCCCGCATGGCAATCCATGTCCTCGTCATCCCTAACGAAACACCGCCCAAAGACAAGATTGAAACCTCCCATCATCTTAACAAAAATCACTGGACTGCTGAGCAAATGTTTCCTCTGCGTTCATTGGAATTTGGACAGCTATTGTGTCGTCGTCTAGATGGTTTGCCATTGGCACTATGTCAATAAGAAGCGGGGTGGGCGGATGGGAGCTTGGCTGATTCCATGGGCCAGATAAGCATACGCCCAAATGCGCCGCGAACAGGAACGCTATGTAATACCCTGAACCCTAAACCCTGCATTTCTGATCAAAGTGCTGCTGGTTCGTTATACCTCCAGCCTGGACCGCGGACCCTAAATCCTAGATGCAAATTTCCAGCCTCCCTATGTGGCCAGGAGGACACAAACAATCCGCTTACAGCCCGATGTATCTCTAGATTCCTTAAGAATACCTTCAGCTATTGAGAAGCGCCTATGTGGCTTCCCGAGGCCGGAATCGTTCCCAACGAATTCCTCGTCCCTTGGGGCAGCTTGCCATAGTCAGATGTGGGAGTTTCTTCAAGCGACCACCCACTATGAGTGGGGGGTTACTACAGTCCCAGTATAGGCCAAGATTATATACTGTCTTTGGGTAGGACATTTTATGGGAAGAACATTATCCTACCAGTCTCAAGCACAAAAAAGTGTTCCTCACATGCGCATTTCTGAGAATTGTGGGCATCGTTGGGGTACAGAAGAAGGCCTACTGTAGCCAATGAAGGGGCTTTAACTTTCAGAAGTATCCCACATACAGTATTTGTCACATACCCGTAAAGCGCTGCAATCAATGTTGTGGGGGCTCAAACACGTATCCGTCAGTCTGAGACACCTGCATGCAAAGTCATGGCTCATGTGTTTTGATGGCCTGAAGCTCTCGGGCTCTTGTTCGAAGGATCCCCTTTTTGGGGGGCTTGCTTTTTCTGATCAAGCTCTATTCTATGGCACCTGCGGCACGTGCCGCCCACTGGAATCCCAGAGTATCATAGCCTAAGGTAGGCTGTGCGTTTTTCAGCTAGGCCATAAATTAACCCTAAACCTCAAGCCCATACAAACTTACAATTGCTGAATGACAAAACTTGGAAATTTTGAGTTCAAAATCTGCCCTGCACCCCATGTAATGGTAGCAAAACCGAAGCCCTAAAACCTACCACAATCTTCCACAATATAACCCCTAGCAAGCTTGGGGCTGAGGGCAGCCAGCTCGTGCAAGGATACATTGCATTTGCCAGTGCCAACTTGTTTAGGTTTTAGGGCTGAGGGTTTAGGGTTTAGGGTTTGGGAGCGGATTTTTTAGCTTAAAACTTTGGACGGAAATTTGGGAACCCTAAGTAATTGTAAGTTTACATAGGCTTGAGGGTAGTTTTCAGGGTTTAGGGTTTGGGGGTTAGGGTTTAGTTCGGGGTTTAGGGTGTGGCGTGCATATTGAACATGTTTCTGAAGGTGGCTATAATCTTGTGCAACAAGGCTCCCTAGCAGGCAATCTGTCCAAAGAAGCGCAAGTAGCCAACTGATTCATAGGGGTCTCCGCATAAAAAGGGTACCCTTTTGGGGGCCTCCAGAAGATTGAATTCAGAACATATTGGAGTCTATATTGGAATCCTCCCATTTATGGGAACCACCTAATGGCAGTCTGTACTGCTAATGGGAACCCGTGTCCATCAATGAACTATATGGGTAATATGAGTTCCCATAATCCCCAGTCTATTCCCGGTTTCCATGTCATTGTCCATTTCATTTTCCATGCGGCTTTCCATTAAGTTCTTTTTTAAATGGGAAACATTGATTCAATGTAGCTCACCCTGAACCCTAAACCTTAAAGCCTCACGTGAGCCATAATCTAAACTCCTTAAAGGGGGTTATCTACGTAATAAAAGGTGACTACTAAAGGGGTTATTAACAGGGACACTAGGAGTTTAGACTATGGCTGGGTTGAGGACATCAAGTTTCTTTCCCCAGGCCAGTGGTGGCGAGTCCTGCTGTCTGTGCGCACCTTTGCTGCAACTGAAAGGGAGTATGCTCGCAGCTTGTTTGGATAGGGGGGTTTCCTAAAATTAGGGGTTCCATTTTGGGGGGTCCCTACAACGAGGACCATAGTATTGTGGGGTCTATTTTGGGGTCCCCTATTTTGAGAAACTACCATATGCTGTGAAAAGAATATCTAGCTAGCAGCTAGCCTGTGGGGCAAGTCAATTTCTCTGAACTCTTTTTCTTGCGGGAAGGTTTACATCATAGCTGCTTGAAACACTCCTAGCGCGCTGCCCAGGGCCTAGGTGCATCTTTAATCAACGTTGGATTGTGCATCCAAATTGAGTTCACGCCCCAAGAGGAGCTGTAAAGAGATCAGTTGGGGAGAGTCCGCCAATGGGCACCTACCAATGGTCTGGAGTAAACCTGAGTTCCTGAACATGATAATAACAATAGTAATACTAATAGTAGTTATATTGGTAATGAGTTCCTGAACATGAAGCCTTCCTGGCAGCACTTTGCGCCGTTTCTCGAAAGGGGTCTGTTCGTTCACCCCAAACGCCTCGGATCCTGAGTAATTCAGGGGACGCTCCCCAAAAGTAGCTGCGTTCCCTTCCGTGCTCCTTTCTCTAACTACAGCCTGTTAACTGTAGTTAGTAATTAGGGCATCTCCTGACCTGCAGATTTTTCGCTCAACCACACCCCAAAATTCAAACCTCAGCTGCCTGGAAGCGACCTGCAGTCCAGTCCAGGCCCCTATGCTCTTGCAAGTGCAGCGGGCTGCTTGTGCGACAGCTGCAGCGGCTACGCCAAGGCGGACAGATGTTGCAGAATTCAGGTGCTTCCTCAAGAGGCGGTTGTGTTGATAGGGCTCCTATTCAGAGCGCTTTGCATGCTGACGGTTTCAAACAGCTTCAGCATAAATCTTGCCAGTCAGCATGCAGGGAGTCATGTGAGAGCTGCCTTCTCAAGGGATCTCCAAACTGTTGTCGTGACGGAAGCGCGAGTTGAGCTTTCTGTTGAGGAGCACGGACTCACAAGATCCCTTCCGCAATTGGTGCCTATACAGCCCCTGCAAGCAATGACGTCATCAGCTTAATCTTCCAGGGTAGATGAAAGTCTCCCGATAGTCAGGCCAAGATCGGGCGTAAGCGCACTGGGGCCTAGCATAGAATCAAGAGTGACAAGCATACAAAAATGCCCACCACCCTGTCACCAGTTATGCGGGTCGTGTTTTAACGTTTGAGTTCGTAATAAGCCCCTTGATGAGCTTGCACTAACTATTGTGAGCAGATCTAGCCGGGGGTTCCATAAATTGTTCCTCTTTGGGTACCCGGTACCCGCCCACACTGCTGATTATACGTAGTATTGGAGGGTCCATGAAGGGTCTTCCTTAATCTTGAAAAAACGGCCGAATGCAGAATCCTGTGTGGGGGTTTGCCCTAGCTTGGAGGTGGTGGCCGAATACGTGACGCAGCGCACTCAGTGATCAGGGCTCTTACCCTGGGGCCCTACTGCAGGGAGCGGACACCTAGATTCCTAGATTTTTCATAGAATCTAAAGGTACCCTTGGCTTTTTAGGGAGGAGGACTTCACCAAGGTAGGTGTGGATGAAATTCTCAGATGTGCGGGGGTCTAATACGGGGCAGTATCCTGCGGTCCTGATCCACATCATGCGCCAAACGTCCGCAATACAATTTTGAGGGACAACCAGGCCCAGATGTGACCATGGCCCTAGAGAAGTAAGATTTCAATCTAGCTGCCCTGGAGTCTCTAGTTTTTCGGCATCTTCCTGTCTTGCACATGCGGGCACAGCAATTATTTCAGACGTGCGAGTCGTCAAGTAACATCAACTTGATTTCATCCTTGCCCCATCTCTACATGTGTTTGTAAGTCATGGCCAAGTGTTGATGTGAGGGTAGTCTTGTGTGCTGAAGGGTTTCATAACGGAACCATGTGGAGTCAAGGGATCATCATCCAGCGTGGGATGGGAGCATGTTGTCATATGATTGTCATACAGGGCCTACACGCATCATACGCACAATTGGGGGCCGATTCTCCTCTTGAGGGCTCTGTTCAGGATACCCGTGCTGCCACGCCTAAACTGGGTCCTTGGCAGGGTAGGGGTAGGATTGGTCAACGGGATCCCCGTCTGTGCGGGCGAGCGTTGGCGAGGGCTTGGAGATGGCGGTTCAGTTGGAATGTGCTGCAGGGTGGTTCTGGTTCTGGGGAAGAGGGTTGAAGGGCTCATGCAGGGCATCCCTTTAGTGGAAGTCAAAATGGACGAGGGAAAGATTGGCAGGAGGAGAGGGTGTAAAGGGTCCGAGGGAGCAAAGGTAGCAGCGGGGGCCAGTCTGACATGGACAGCGAGAAGGAGAAGTTGGTTGCCGCAAGATCTACTACGGGGTTGGTGTACAAAGGTAGTCGTAGTGTCAATACGAGGTCAGTAGAAGTACAGACGGACTTGTAGAATCTGAATGCAGGGTTGTTTTATGCAGTGGAGTGGAGGTAAGAACCCCGTGCTGCATCAGGCAGACTTAAAAGTTCAAGGGGTTGAAAAAAAACCTTCAATCCCCAAAGCCTCTAATCCCCAAACCCCTGAGCCCACGCGTCACGATCTCAAAAGTCAGCCTTGGTTCGTGGGCGCCTGCTGAGGACTCCGGCCCTGCTCATGCACATTGACGCCCTGCCTTGATTGCGGGAATAGGGTTTGTAGGGTTTTTAGTTTTTTTTGGGTGGCTTTTAGGGTCCTTAAGGCTTATAGAGTTTAGGGCTTGGAGTTTAGGGTTTAGGGGCAGATAGGCGTTCATTGGAGTATGTAAAGGCTATACTCATACGTGAGGGCTATATAGAGGCTGTAAGGGGGGATGCTATATTAAGTTATATTGGGTTTAGAGTGTAGGTGGTCAGTAGAGAATGAAGGAATTGAAGAGATAATGGAAAGTACTACATTATACATTGGAAGCGGGTTCGGGTTATGTAGTGATTATTATGTTGGAAGCGGATTAGTGGCCTAAATAACCCACAACAATGGATAACCAAACAACGGAAACATGGACAATGAATTTGTAAACCAGAGTTCCCTGAAGGGAATCAGCAGGGTTAACAAGCCTTGTTTGGGGGTCGTTCTAGTTAGTAAGCACCATTGCAAAGTTAGGGGCTTGGGAGCTAGACCCAATTTGACCCCTTTTTTTGAGAAGTGATAGCAAACACGTGAGCAGCCTTTTCAACAGGGGCAATTGGCGCCCAAGCTAGGAGGAAGACGGCCGTTTCCTTTGGACACCGCTCTCCCCCAAGCAGGAAAGGAATTCATTGGGGATAAGCAGGCGCAAGCCATGTGACATCCGAGATTGCGAATGCTCCATCCTAGGAGCAGCCCTGAAGCTCTCACATTGATTCACTGACCCTGTGCTTGCATAATCATAGCTACTTCCCGATGTGAACTGAGCCTGCGCGTTTCAACGAGACCACCGACATGACCAGGTAAAAGTCTGTTGAGTCGCAGCTCCGGTGCTTTGCTTTGACCATGAGGTGCATTAAACATATGCGCAGTATTGCAAGCATCCCAGACGTGATGCGTTTGTAAATGAGCGACGAAGCGTAATTGTCAACTGTCATCTAGCTGCTAAAGGCCCTGCCGTTATCTGCTGGCGCTCGGCCAGCAACTTCAACTTCACACAGCTTTTTCTATGCATACCTTGTGGGTGCCGAATAAATGCCAATCGTGTGGTTCTAAGTAGCTTATATCACTATGACTCTACCGAAAATAGATCCCAAAATGGTACGTAGGCCATTAAATTGGTAACAGGTTCCGTATAGCAAATAGGCCGGCACATTCTTGCCGATCAGGATCTCAGGACGGAAGTATAGCTTCAGAGCGCATTTTCTTGCAGTGCTTTGTTGCTTTGAAAGCATGGACCCCTTTTGGGATTCCTTACGCTTAAAGGATGGTACCATTATGGGGATGTATGGGGGGCGCATTTTCCAGGAGGACCCCTTTACAATTGCAATTGCTGCCATGCCCGGTGTTGTCCCTGTACCTCCTACCTTCAGCAAAACTAACTAGCCGCAACCAGTCAACGAGGATGCAGACATCATGGAGGGCATGTTTGCTGGCAGCACCAACGGAACCGCCCTGGTCGAGGCATCCATGTTAGTAGCTCAAGTTAGCCAACAATAATAGTACTATGCACGTGGCACCACGCGTCTCCCAAGCTCTGGCATTTGCTATGAGACTCGGGCTTTTCAGAGTTTGGAAGCTTCTTTGGTTGCAAGGTCTCTTGAGTAGGTAGTCAATCAGCAAAATTGGTCGTCATTTTCTTTGCCTACGAAGTCAAAGCGCCTGTATAAGTTAAAGGTGGGCTCCGCTCTTGGGTATCTGAGAGGCTTGGAGACATCAGCGGAGGGTGCAAGGCTATTGTGCTTGCCAGCGCTCTTCCCTCTGCTTGCTCACACACACCCTTGTCACAGCATGATATTTAGTATGAGAAAAAGTTGCAGCAAGCAGCTCTCACCTGGTCTCTAATGGAAAGTTAAGGCAGCATTTGGCATGCTTTTGATTATATCGGCGGTGACATTTTTGGAGCATTCACAGAAGAACAAGGACCACCGAGCTTAAAGTATAGCGCGTATTATAAACAGTACTACGCATTGGGATTTGTCAGAGCTGGATATGTAAGGGAAGTTGTCCCGACTCATTCTTCCCTTATACTCCCATGATCCCCCAGAGAACACCCATTGTGAGGCTCTCCCTTATATACCCTTGACAGTGGTGACATGGGGGCCCCTCTTCTAGTTCCAATAAGGAACAAATGTCCATGAAGTCATGTAGGAAAATATTGACTGTAGCTCATACGCTGTAAATTATACATCGCGCGACGTGTTGGCCAGGCGCGCAGCCACGCGGCGGCTCGGAGCATTGTTGGCTTCGGACATGGATTATGTCACGGTTTCCTTACTGGATGTTAGGAGGGAATGAGGGAATATCATTCTCATCCCTATATCATATGTTCCCTTACTCCAGTAAGTTTCTCAGAAGGGCGGTTCCAGCCAGGATCTTTCGGATATAGGGATTGTCGGGGCGCTTCAGGTCTCTTTTAAGGGCTGCTTGGGGATTATTCTGCATAGTTTGGTTCGTGCAACTACTGCCTTTCTTGGTCCCTTGGACGGAGGATCCTTGTGGTGCGGTTCCAAATCCGTGCTTGGCAGTATGCCGATAATCCGCCTTCTTGAGACGGAATAATAATCATAGTAATGTAGTAATAACACAAATAGTACTAACTATTCTAATAGTAGTAGTAATAACACAACAGGTTTGGCTCCTTTGTGCTACGCCTATGCACTCCGCTCCGCCTAGCACATATAGTCCGCCTTAAGTAGAGAGAATATGGGGTATATGGGGATATTATTATGTACCCAAAGCCATATTCTATCTACTTAAGGGGATTATAGCCTCATCAAAAAAAGCCCGATACGCTGGGCCTTTGTGTCGGCTGTTAATGTTAGAGGCGTGTGTTACGGTTCTACGGAAGATAGACCTGCATGATCGGGCTCGGTCGGTAAGGTCTTTCATGCCAGCCCTGCGTCCCTTGTAGGGTTTAGTGTGTCGGGCTGTAGGTTTAGGGGTTAAGGGTGTAGGGTTTGTTCCTTGGCATGGGGGTGTTTGAGTCGTAATCCCAGACAGGCTGCTCACGACTCTACCACCCCCGCAAGGTGACAGACTCCAATTTTGTCATACTATTTGTCATTTTCCATTTGATCATCTGGTTTACCATTTGATTCTCTACTACTGGGGGTAATATCCCGAAACCTTCCCTGCGGACCTTGATGGACTGGGAGGTGTTAGCCTTACCACGCCACTGAGGCCCCCTAACCACAGCAGACAAGAGTGAGCATAATTGGTCGCTATTTGAAAAAACAAATGGGCAATTATTTGACAAATGAAATGGATACGACTGTTTTGTTTAGGGTTTTCGGTTCTGGCTCTTTGGCATCATCCAGTTCAGGTACAGAAGGCGGGGTGCTCGATTCTGACCGCGTCCAGCTCCTTTGCAGCAGCTTCGAATTTCGGGCATCTGCTGAACCTTCCTGGGTGTTGTGTTTGTTATAGTATATGATGGCATATAGTCTATCATAGCATATATTATCCAGTCTCTTGGGAGTTTAGGGGACTCTTCCCGGGATCAGTATACAAGTCGTCACCACGTCCTTGAGATGATTGTAGCTGTAGCTCTTCGGCGAAGCGGCAACATGAATGGTCTCACAGGGAACATTCCTACAGCTCGATGGCCAGCTGCCAGCAGCTGAACAACTCAACCTTGGCGGGGGTAATATTGGGATAATGGAAAATAAAATGGAAACTACAGGGATTCTAGGGATATTAGGGATTATATGGGGCTTATATGGGGATTCTACAGGGATGATATGGGGTTTATACAGGGAGTATATAGCGTTTAAAAGTTCTTGTGACGACAACCGCGCTTGGTCATTGTGTTGCCTAGCCTAGAAGCATGGCTTTCAGCAAATTTGTTCAGATCCACCAGAACTACCCGGTAGAGGCATTTGGATTTATAGGAGCCTGGGAAGTGATGATTATTAGTATTCTTATTATTACTACTAGTATTGCTACTATTCTTACTATTATCATGATTATTCGCATTCCTACTCTAAGACTTAAGTGCACCGTTTTATTCAATTACACAGGTGACCAGGCGTTTGGGAAGCTTTGAAGGGTTAACCAGGAACATCCAGATAGCCAAAGGGTCCTTAGTTTCATAAGCCCTCAGGTTCCTAGCGTGGAAGATTCCACGAGTAGAATTTTTGTATGCATCCTGGCACGATAGCGGTACAGGGTATTCACCTTGTGTCTGAAACCTTCATACTGCTTCGGAGTGGGAGTGGGGGGTGGGGGGCAGAATCTGCGAGTTGAGATGAAGCTCCCACGAAAGGGAGGATCCCACGCGAGGTAGGACTTAAAGATCGCAGCTTTCAAAAGAGCATCACCCGTGATAGCTTTTGTTTTGCCTTCCACTCGCCAAAAGTTGACCTCTCAAAATTGAAGCCCCAATAACTGCTGAACAAGCGACTCTGCAATCGATTTGTAGTTGCCATATCTTTCTACGTATTACACAGTGCCAAACCCTGACGCGTGCAGATGCCCGTGAGGCTGCTTTGGGCAGAATGCCGCTTGCGCGGAGTTGGCATCGGCAATGTCAGCTTCCCCTCCGCAGTATTCATGGCTTTTGTCGGCGTTGCATTGGGGTTATCTTGGGTTATATTGAGATTATATGGAAATATAGGGATCATGAAAAAGAACATGAAAGCTACTACAGTATATAGTTGTGAATCAACGCATTTTTGGGCTACTGCACTTCATGGTTTCACGCCTTGGCGGGGTTTCGAGGTGTGGACAGGGCCTCAAGTTTTTCAGGCTTCTCAGCTGGTGTTAGTTTAGCATCCCCCCAAGGCGCCTTTACAGAGCACTGTCCTCTTAGAAGGGGCCGATATGGGGTTCCATGCTAGTTTTGGGAGGGAAGGCCACCATACCATTGTATTTCTGCATGGTACTACATGGATGATGGCATCAACAGAGGATGTATCAGGAACAGCACGAATCCTCACTCTAGATAGGTTTAGGTCCACTACCAGGATGTCGTTGACGCAAGACACCACAGGATGAGAATTGTCTACAGGAATTCCTCTTTCAAAGCCCAAGCTTCGCTTTAAGAGTCCGCGCGCGTTGCGGTTTCTTGTCAGGGTTGTAGGATTGCTGACGTGTGGTAACAGCGCTGGCATCATCAATTCTGACTGCTTGTTGAACCAAGAAAGGGCATATTCTGCTGCAAAAACATTGTAGCCAACAGGAGATCCAATCTTATTATATATGGTGACCATGGTATTCCTAGGCGTATTGTTTGTTAGATAGTGGAGGAGTGGATCCCTCTCGCAGGTTCAGCGAAATGATATAGTCCCCGTTTTCTCTTCCATTCTGAGATTCATTCCCTACTAACAACCAGTAATATAACCCCAATGGAACCCTACAATTACTACAGTAGTTTCCATTTTCTTTTCCATAATCCCCATATAACCCCAATATAACCCAATATTGCCCCAAGGCAGAGGCTCTTGGTTGTGCTGCTTTGTCCCAAGCCCTGCCCAGTTCGCGAACACTTACTTTGCGGAGCTCGAGGGCAAAAGCGCGTCTTCATGTGCTGCTGCAGGACGAATGTCTCAAATGATCACTCCCCACAGAGAACGCCTGACACCAGCCATGCAGCAAAGACATCTTTTTGCATTTTCTTGGCTTCGCATCTAGAATTTTTCTGAAGACAAACTGCGTGCACTTCGGGTGCCTGGAATACGTTTGCAAGTTCTACAGGTGCTGTGTATGTAAGGGTGCCTAATGGTGCCAAAAGAAATACTCTAAGGTGTCATTCTCAAACTTGGGAACATGGATGCTAGTGAAACTGGTGTGGTTCGAGGGCCTTGTGGCAAGACACGGTCCTTTTTTGTCCTCTGCACACAGAAACGTCTATGTGCAATCATTCCCTGAACCTGAACTAATCCCCGCACCCCCTAATTCTAAACGACTCCCCCCCCCCCTCCCCCCGGCGCAATACTGAATAATCGGGGTCCCAAAACATAGTTGATATTAGGGGTGGATGTATTGAAAGAATTAGATAGTGCTGCCTTTGAAATCTGTTTTAAAACCATGGAAAATGATGAATTGATTTATGTATTTAATCAAACGAATTGAAATCAGTTAATTTCATTAGTTAACTTAATTAGTTGAATTTAATACATACATTTAGCCAATTATTTCAATCAGTTAATTACTTAATTTGTTTGATTAATTATCTGGTTAATTACTTGATTATTCAATGACCTCAACCCCCCCCAAATCATGATTAGGTGGCCCCTTTTACAAGTAGTCTTCACCTTTTAAAAGTATTTTTTTGGTGGAATTTTAAGCACCTGAATTTGTTATTTTATTGTTCGGGGGTGGGTTAATATTCAGGGGGAGGGGATTGTAGAATCCATGACCCAACAACAAAGACATGTTCTGTGGCCATGGATTTTCTGGAGTCTGCCAGGGAGCATTCTTCTGATGGGTGTATCAGTCTTTGTCCATCTGTCGAGATTGCAGGCACTTGGAATGGTTTAGGACATGCTACATGGCTGTCGTAGACGACAGCCATCCTTTTCTTACGCGTCCGCAGATGCTCGTAAGCTAATCTGAAAATTGATTCAGAATGGAGTTGTGATTTTGGGCTCCTGGTATACTATGATTACCCACCATACAAACAGAAATCTAGGCACATTTCCAGAATATGGACCCGAGACCCATGCCCAGGTGGCAAAGGGCCCAAAGTAATATGAGCTTTCGCCTCTGACCGTCCCCAAATTGGAGTAGGGTTGAGCATGTTTTAAAATCTATTCCGCTTAAGCCGTATGTAATCTCACTAACCCTTAAAAGTAGTTGTCATAGGGCGCCCAAATGCCAGACCTAGCAAAGTTTTCGCGCGAGAGTGTCTCAAAACTAGCTGTCCCTAAGTTTGTGCTTGAATCTTGAATTCACAGAGGAGGGATCCCTAAACCAGAAGCCGAAGCCGTGAAGAAACAGGGTTTTGGGGTTAAGTTTCCTGCATGATCCTAACGGATTCGTAGAGCAATACAACCCAAAAGACTCTGCGCAAGACTTAGGCCCCTTCATACAATTCCTAGACCAACCCCTGTAGAAACACGCTTGCCATTTTCATTTTCCACTTTCCGTTCCATTTGATTCTCCGCTATTCTAGGCCCCGACTGCCAGAAGGTACGACAGTAGCCCTTGCATCCATTTCATTCTTATCTTCGTGTTAATTTGAGTCCCCCTTTTTCAAAGTATCTAGGCCCCTTAAAAGTGAAGCCTGCAACCAAAGATGGTCACGACCACTGCTTACTGGTGGCTATCCGGGAACCAGGGGATATAATCCGTATAATATACGATACTTATACGGGTATTTTCCAAAATTAGGGGTACCATTTTAGGGGTCCCCATAAAAAGGACTATAGTATATTGAGGTCTATATTGGGGTCCCCTTGTTTAGGGAAACTACCATATATAGTATTCCCTCATTCCCAGCCCATTCTGCAAGTCGCAGGATATTCGACAGACTCGCTGCCGCAAGAAGTGATGTCTCAGGGGCAACATGAAGTAGTTTCATGTGGTGAGAGTATAAGGTCTCCTCGAGAATCTTGGTGAGTGCATGTAATTGGCATGCAACTTGGTGGACCATAGCGTAAAGTCCTACCATAGATGAGTTCGAATCCTGTTTAGGGTTTCCGGGGTTGAAGCCAAATGACCATGTACTTCGGCTCGTATCAAGGAGCCCCAGTTTGACCCGAAGATGTCGAGGTTTGGGCTCCTTTCTCAGACATTTTACCATTTGTTCGCAGTCCTCCGACAGACGTTTCTTGCAGGCAATAAATTTTCATGGCAAAGCTCGAAGCAGTCACCTGCATTGTTCCGGGTCGTTGGCTGGAAGTATATGAGCTATAGTCTAAACTCCTTGAAGGGAAGCTATAAAGGGGATTATATAGGGCAGTATGTCAGAGGTTACTAAGGTGGATACTAGGAGTTTAGACTACAGCTCCTATGTGTGCGTACCATGAAGTTTGGAAAGAACGACCGAAGTACAGCTAGGTGTGAGGTCAAGGCAAGGCACAGAAGGCGACTGAAATTTCGGTCTTTCCGATGGTTGCCGGTTGCGTTGCATTCGCGCCTGCTGTGGCTGCTTTGTGTGTTGTGTATGCTGTTGCCGCCCTTGAACACATGCGAGTGTGCGCCAGAATGACGCATGGTGCTTTGTCATGGAGCATGCTGGTGAAGGCTTCTGAGTCTGAGCTATCTTCTTGCGATCAAAGTCTGGCGAGGAGGACATCATTACTTCGCAATGCTTTGTCCCGAAGCAGTGCTGGTGAGGGAGTTAACCTTCTGAGGTTCTGAGCTATGTGTGATTGTGAGAGCGCTCGGTCACACTGCTTTACACATGGTTTTTGGTGGTGTAGTCTTCGCTTGG
>CAJNIZ010042767.1:0-42439 GCA_905231905.1 Symbiodinium pilosum
TTCGCTGCTGCATAACCTTATCTTCTTGCCCCGAGACCCTTCAGCTTTGCGGATTTGCAGTGCATCATTTTCCCAAAGTCCAGCACATTCGAGATGAAGGAGCCGACCCACATGTAATTCCTTAGCCCTGAGCCCGAAACCCTTAGGTCAACACCTTGCTTCTGCTGCTCTTGCCTGCCTTCTCCGCCTGCTGCACGCGTTGCTTACATTACTGTAGCGCTGACGGCTACTGCGCTGCTGCTACTACTGCTCCTGCTCCTGCAGCTGCTGCTGCTATTGCTAGAACATTCTCTGCCAGTTGAATTGTTACTGCCATCCTTGCTACTGCTGCAAAAAGTTTTGTTCCTACGAGGTCTGCATTTGTTTACTTTCGCCTAAGGCCTCGGCCTTGATCAACCCATTGGCGGACTTGGGGTCCAAGGCTTGCATGGCGCTGGTGTGGGGGGAGGGAATTGTGATAGCTTGATGGCAGGGTTCAGTACGTAAAGGAGCAGAGGTGCAGGGCGCGAAGGGCTTCAGAAGCCAAGCTGAGACAGCTTCCAGACGGGGCTTTTGGTCGGTTTCGTTGCGGAGAGTCTTCCAGACGGGGCTTTTGGACGGTTTGGTTGGAGAGGGAATATTGAATTTTGCTGTAGCGTCCTGATGGTCCCAATCTTCTGCCCTGCGAGTGGTAAGTATGCTGGCATATGCGCAACTTCCCGTCAGTTGAGGAGTTGACAAGCAACTACTGCATTCTCGAAATGTAGGGAACATCTAATCAGCCATTGTTGGAGAGGAAGGCATATTCTGGGGTGCTTTCATCAGACAGTCCGCTCAACTTCCAAACTCTGAATCTGCGCTCCTTTCACGAAAGCCTCATTTTTTGGACTAAACCCATACATCCCAAGGCCCTTGAATGAACAGCTTCTCCACGGCAGGTAAGGCAGATGCTTGAGAATCTGCTCAGACCCGAGACAGTGGTCATGCATGCTTAGGCTTTGGCTGGAAGATTTGGGGTTTAGTTTTTTTTGGGGTTAAGGTAAGGGTTTAGATGGGTCTAGGGTTGCAAGGGTCTAAGGCTCAGGGTGCTTCAGCTGGGCAGCATTGCATCTTCCTGAGGCTACATACATGGATGGTTACCGTAGGGGCCGAATATAGAGTTGTGTGGACTGTGAATGGGCTGCTCATCAAGATCATGGGCCCTCCCGTTCGCAGAGCCGTGAGTGACCTGGTTCCCTGCCTGTTGCGTTCACACCCCGTCTGCCGGCATGCCTGTGCCAGTTCCTCCGGCCTTCTTCCCCTTCGGGCCTTTCCAGCCTTTTCTGAGTAGCGTGCAGTTCCAAGGAAAGGAGACGCTGGAACTTAGCTTCCTGAGTGCCTCCCTTGATGGGCATAGCTGCAGTTCCCAGACGCTTCTGGAAGAGCACGTGACCCTTAGCTAGATTTTGGTTCGATTTAGTTCCCGACCTGTGTCTCACAGTCTCAGATCATGGGCTGTTCATCAAGATAATTACGGTGCTTTGTCATGATTACATCAAACTTGAATGTCACCTCTGCCAACAAGAAGCGAAGGAAACAAACTATATCCCAGAATGTTCAAGGAAGCATAAGCGTGAAGCCCTGCAGACTAAACTGAAGAACAATTACACTGCCAGGGGCATCATGACGAAGAAGCGCTGCACCCTTGGAAGTCACACTTAATGTCCCTAGCACCTCCTTCTGCTTCAGGCAGGTGAAGATGTAAGCTCCAAACAAGTTCTGAAGGAGGCGTGTATGAAATCTAAATCTTCAGCCTCAACTTCCAAAACCCCCACCACACCCCGAAAGCCCCAACTCCCCTAATTCTGAAGTCCGCGACGTCCTACCTTCTGAACTCCTCATCCGCTGAGGCCCGAGTCCTTGGAAAACATGCAGCGTAGTCAAGCCTCGCTTCAAGATCCGCTCTGGTGGGCAGCCCAGAGTCAATTGGGATTTTGGCGGGGTTTAGGATTGACACTGCAGGCTTTAGGAGAAACTGTTGCTGCCACTCTGAGCAGGTTCTCGAGACCGCTTATGTTTCTTCACACGTGCTGTCTAGCTAAGATCCTAAAGCTTAGGGTTTTGGGTTTCGGTTGGCATTGCAACACGGCGACGTGACCAACACAGTCATTCTTGTGATTGTACCAGGGTGACGATCATTCTTGCACCTCAGTGATGAGGGCGTGTCGTGTTGGTTCAGCTCAAAGACGCCCTTCACGTACTGACTCCCGCCCATCATCGGCTATCATCAACATTGCTTCTTGCTTTCACAGGCGAGTCCCGCGATCATCCCCGAACAAACCGCCCCATAAATCCCGAACCTCTGAAGCCCTTGAGGACCACTACTTAAGCCGAAAGCCTTGAGAATGGCTTGGTAAGCCCTGGAGCCTACGCACAACACCTCAAAACAAAACACCACCCTAAGCCTCCGCAGCTGTGACCCATGAGTTTTGCGCCCTTCACTCCGAATGGGATACCAGGCGTTGCTACGATCGAGAGGTAGGCTTCGGGAGGCTCGCTATACTGTGCTTGCTAGGGACCGACGTCCAACTCTGGCATCATTTTGAAGATCACGGGGGTCTGTACCTGAGAGCACAAGTATCTGGAAAAGTGACATTCGCTGCCATTGTTATAGCAGTGCTGATTGCTAATGCCAGTGGTGGTCCTACCACCAGTAGCTGAATTCATCAACAGGGTGATCATTGCATGCAAGTTACCAATCATCCTGCTATTGAGAATTCATGATAAGCAGAACCATGTACATTCATTCAGGACATCAGAGGGATAAGCACAAAAACGCCAACAGCGATCGTGCGCGCTTGTAGAGGTGGTTATGTCGTACTTGTACCATTCAAATGTACATCACTTTGCCAGGACGTTGCTCAAGAAGGTGCGACAAGATCTGTCCTTGCTGTCCGCTGCGTGCGAAGGCAGCGGACGCCTCAGCCAGAAATTCAAAAACTTAGTGTCAGTGTTGTTCTTCTTGCCGGTGTTGCTGCTGCTATGATAGTGCTGCTACCACTACCGCTACCACCAGCAGTTGCAGCATTTACTCTTATCGTACTGAGCCACTGCTATTCCACGATGGTTCCCTGAAAGCAAACTACGACATGTGTTTGGTATCATTGCCCCTGTTTGTTTTCTAGTGTTTCAGTTGACGGGTACCTGGTGCAAGTAACACTGTGTTGTATGTTGAGAGACGCTTCTCATACCTGTGTGTGAGGTGCAAAGAGCACCAATGATGTGCGGCAGCTAATCCAGGACCATGATCCATGACGATATGCTTGCTGGGTGTACGTGTGATGGTTTTGGCTGAGTTGTTCGGATATTGTGTTGCACCGCAATGTAATTATGATTGCCGTGACACTGTTCTCGTGTCATTGTCGTCGTCATCATCGCCATAACTTTCACCACAACTGAATAGAGACAAACTGAGACTCAGCCAGGACTTGACCACCGACCAGGCAGGCTGACGGCACGTTGCCGCAGACAGCGTTTTATTCCATTTTGTTCAGTTCACTGTGGAATGGTGGTGTAGTTCTATCATTGCCATGTCTTGTGATTATCAGAAAAGCCAGTCCGGTGGTGAAACCAATGACTGCTGCAGCTTTCACATGCCGGCTTGATTGGACTACCTTTGCTGTCATCAGACTTCCCGCAATGACTGCTTGAACGGTCTGCTATTGCCAAGCCACTCTTTTGCGAGCTGTGAGGTGCCGAAGGCATGGCGAAGGTTCGCCATGGTGGCTCGGACTGGCTTTGGCTTTGGTTCATGTGCTTGACGTGCATTTGGCTGGCCCGCATTCAGTGATTCAGGGTTGTGGGGCTTTCTGAAGTCTTGGAGCAAGCTGAAGGCGAATGTTATGCTTGTTTAATTTGGAATTTTCAGAAACTTCTGCATTGACCTATGGATGGCATTATAGCATGATTGAGACCGGTTGCCGTTGCCAAAATCTGGGCATTCATACAAACGATCCCATCATTTTGGGTTAGGCATACGACATAGGAATGCAGTCTGCTAAAACTCAGCCCTTTCAGATCAACTCAAACATCAAACTCTGATCCGACAAGTCCGCCCCAACTCCCCGAATCCCCAGAAGTCAAGCCACGCCCATGCCCTTGGCTGCTGGCCTTGACCCGGCCAGGCGGAAGTCACCGCGACGGAGTACTTGGAGAGCTTCGCATGTTTTGTGGCAAGCGCTGACCCTAAGCAGGAACTACTTTGGTTAGACGGTGGGAGGGGAGGTTTTAGATGGTTTCAGGTTTGGGGCTCGGATGGTGGGGTTTCATTACAATGCGGGTCCCCTCACGAAACAATGCCAGGGATTGTCAGATCTTTGTCAGTCCAAGCCTTTTGACATTTCTGCCAGGCCGACCTTGTGAAGCGCTTAGAGCAGCTACGCACCGTCGTCTCCTGCAGCTCGCGCTGGCCTGAGAGGGAGACTGGTGGGCTATATAGAGGTTAAGGATATAGAGGGGCATATATAGGGCTTATATAGGGATAGAAGCCCAGATCCCAAGATGACCCAAAGGCATAGCTCATAAGAATCTGAGTTGTTTTTGAGTCTCCCAGCTGCCCCAGAAGTTCAAGCGCTCAGGTTGCAAAAGCACGAGCTTTGGTATGGGGGCCTTTTCTTCCCGGAAGCCTTCCTGACGGCTTCGCGTCAGGCTTGCGGGGACTCATGCAGGGCTTTTAAGAGGGGGTCCCCCACATTTTATAAGTTCCTGGTGCAAAACTTGGTCCCGAGAGAAGGAGCTTTATCCCAGCTTCCCCGCCTTTGCCCCCTCCTACCCCTCCTAATGTTTAGGTGACAATACCCCCCCCCCAGAACTTGTTTTGCCTTATGGAAGGGAGGGGGTCGCAATAGCAAGTGACGGGGACATGGGTAGGACCAGGTAGTGCAGCTCGTAATTCTAGTAGGACAAGTAGAAGGGAATCTATTGAAATCGGGACGTTTCCGGCCGAACCATTACATTATTGCCACCCCTTTATTCTTGCGATTTGGACTTGTTTATATATTTTCGGGCTCCGAACTTGTTAGAAAGCAAATTTTATTGTCCGGGATTTTCCCGGGCCGGCAACAACTTTTATTAATGTTACCTAAGCATCACTGTTGGATCCGCAGAGATGTCTTTTGCAATGTCAGGCGGTGGCGCAGCAGAAGCAGGTGTCTTTGGAGGCAGGTGCATAGAAAGCAGTGGACTATCAATGACACTGTGCCCTTACACACGCCGACCATCAGCATATTACAAGGACTGCGGGCAATCACCGCACCCAAGAAGTCGGCTGCCAGCGAATGCCAGCGGTAATTACATGTACTGCTGCTGTCAGTCAGCACAAGAAGAAGCAGGCTTGCTAGGACTGCTTTCTCTGTCTCCGCCTCCCCAAAGCGCAGGAGCTCAACCTTTTGGTGCAGATAGGCCAGCTCGCTCAATATGGTGAATTTTGTGGGGATGCCAATTGGGACTTACTTACGGGGATTAGAGGAGCTCCGCGAACTTACGGGTCAGAGATGTTTGGGACGGGGTGCCCGGTGTTTCTGTGAGGTGATCGCAGAAGGGCTGCCGTGAATGAACGGGCATACTTCTTGTTTGTGTCGTCTGCAGGTGGCCCTCCCTTGTCCGGCGAGGACGTCTTCCAAATGACGGGGTCAGCAGCCAAGCATAGCCCATAGCGGATGCTTCAAAGAAGTTCCTTTTTTTGGTGCCTTGGTTTGAAGCCTCTTTGCTAACCTAGAACCCTGATTAAACCCCCTCCTTTTAAGAGCCACAAATTTAGGATCCCTAGTAATCAGGGGTCTAGGTTAGTCACCACTGTGTCATCTTGGGGTCAATCGCAGTTTTCGCGTACTTCTGCAGCCTGTGATATTCGTGCTGTTTGACTCTTGTTGCTAGCAACTCACCTTTGCAAGCTGCAGCTATTGGGCGTCCGCGATCGCAAGAAACCCGACGCCGCTGTCAAGTAAACAACTTCCACATCCCGTTTTGTTGTATATCTTCAGTTTTTCAGACTGTCGCAGACATACTGATTCTTCTTTGTGCTCTTCCTCGCGCTTAATTGCTTCATGGAAGATGAAATGTCTGTCTGGCTTGCTTGCTGGTTTAGACACTGGGAGCCGTTTGCTCCTAAAGACGGCATTCCTTGTCTAGGATTCCCCAAAAGGATGGCGGCATCATGATGAAGCCGAGGGTATCGCTACCGCAAAGACAGATGCATCAGCTTCCCAAAATTGTTCTTAACATACTCGTGGCTGTGATGTGTGAATCACACGACTAGTGCTGGCAAAAGATAACGAGTAAACGAGGACAAGCACAGCTGGCCAACGAAGAGCAGGAAGACGGCGGCGGCGGCGGCGGCGGGGGCGGCGGCGGCGGCGGCGGTGGTGGTGGTGGTGGTGGTGAGATGATCGGCAGCAGCAGTGGAAGTAGTGGTGTGGTACTAGTCAATTACGGCCCGCTGTTTCTCCTTTTGTTGAGACAATGAACCATGTGCCCAGATGAAGGTAAGTGTGGTGGCAGTTATTTTGCTCTTCGTTTCTTTGGGAGGCTTCACATCGAGGGAGCCGCCTGGGCTGGTGAGCAGCTTGCAGTGACTGATGAGCTTGCCGTTGCGGCGGCCTCATCAATAGGGGCTTGTGGGATTGAAGGGGCCCTTGAGTTTTTTGTGGGGGGAGGGCTTAAGAGGATTTAGGGCAAGTTTTGGGCTGGAGGGATTTCAATTCATTTGCTCGTGATCATGAAGAAGCTCACAGCATGCTCTTCACCGTAATGTTCATTCTGCTTCTTCACCGGTAGAACGAGGAGTGGTGGTGACAGCTGTTCTTGTTATTGTTGTCATTATTCATATCAATATCATTACCATTACTCAGAGCTTAGATCTTAACTCTTGCTGCCGTAAGCTCCACGAGCTCAGAAGAAGAGCCACTGAACAGTAAGCTGAAAGCCAGCGCGCCGAGCTGAACAACTCCGCAAATTTCTGCAGCGTTCCCTCATCAGCTATATAGATCCCCAGCATAATCCCCACCTCAACTAACCCAAAAGAAGAGGGGCCCGTGACTCTTGAGAGCTCCTCCCTTGGCTGTGAACACATATCAGCACCCAAGCCACCAAAAACTCATAGCAGCCTCCTGACAGCCTCAGGCCCTGCCCACAGCTTGGCTCCGGTGGGTGCATGTGGGCTCGGCCGAGTGCGGCTCCCCAAAGGGTTGTGAAGAGTTCAGCGTTGTGTGGCTGGGGGGTGTAGGGTCAGAGCTGAAAGTGTTGTGTTTTAAGTTGGGAGTCATGGTTGGTTTAGGGTTGGAGCTTTGGGGCAGAGGTGCAAGAGGCCGATCGTACTCGCAGTCATAGAACAGGAAAGTCACCAACCCGGACCGCGAAGACCTCCCGCAATCTACCCTACAATGGCATTTGCCATTGTTGCATGCATCAGCCTGAAACCCTCAAACTCCAAAGGAGAGCCTTATCCAAGTTGGGACCTGATTCTTAGATTTCTTCACGATTTGGGAAGACCAACCTTTTGAGCGACTTGCGAGGTTCAAGCAGACCGCAGACTACTTGCGCGTTCCTGTCTATCTGAACACCAGCCGAAGTCTGCTCGCCTCAGCCCCAGCCAATCTCTTGGTTTCAAAGGAAGAAGGATGGCAATGAAGCAGTTGTACGACAAAAAGGCGTCATGGCTTTACACTGGCTATTGGGACCCTAGCAGAACGAAAGCTTCCAGACCAGAAGCCACAACACAACAAAGGACAAACACACCTTGGGCTGCTTTAATGCGAGGACTCCTGTCTCACAGAAGTCTTCTGGATTGATATTTCGAGATGCGGGTATTGGCAAAGCGGACGGATTCAGAGATGTTTGGCCAAGAACACCCAGTTGTAATTGACAAGATTCGCAAAGCCGGCTAACTAGTAAACAATTGGGCAAATGAAAAGCTTCTTGGACCCCGGCTAAACCCCGAGCTCACAACCACAAGCCCCGTCACCTCTTGCAAGATCAGCGCCTTCGCTGTGAAATCGCCCAAAGACGTGCCCAACGCTGTGTGGCAAAGCTGAATACTGGGTTGTCCAAGAGTTTTTTTTTGGGGGTTTTGAGGATGATTTGGGATCGTGCGTGCGAGACACAGATGGTTGAGGAGTTTGTCACCCCGATCGTACTTACTGGGTTACGTACTCGTAGGGGTCGTGGCGGGTTCTGTGGGGTGGGTGCGCGGGTTATCTCGACCTTGTAGGCCCTTGCAGAGCATGACTAGCGACTTCAGTGCCGATACCAGTGTCTCAAGGAGTTTGACGCCGTTTTGAAAGAATTGTATCTTGCCTGATCATCATGCCTTAAACCTCAACACTTTAAACCCCAAAAGTTAAAACGAAAGCCCAAACTCCAAGCCCTCGACCCTAAGCCCAAACAGCTCGTCCAAGAAGTGTGGCTTTGGACTTTGCTTCTAACTTGGGGATGCTTGCAGGAATGGAAAAAAGGGGGAAATTTTCAAAATGCTCCAATCGGGTCCGTTCATTTACGAGTCGGCTCAAATACAAGAGACCACACGGACGATGGTGCTTCCATCTTGAGCATATGTACCAGGAGGCAAGTCATTTCCATAGCGAGTGCCGGGTCCTGACATGTTAAAGAGAAGAGGATAATCGGAATCGCTGCTTTGTATCATAAGCTGCGCAATCTCGAGTCGCCCCTGACGCAACCCTTCAAAGAGCTGGATAGCATCACTGAACTCTAGGTATGAACCCCCTACACCCGAAACCCTGACACTGTGCCCCTAAATCTTTCAACCGTACATCCTCAACCCCGAACTGTAATCTTGCTTGCTAGCCCGAATCAAGCGCCCGTTGCTGAGGTGGGTACAGCGAAGTGTCGCCATCACCATTTGGACCAAGCAGTGAGAGAATATATTCTTGAGGTACTCTCGGTATGTGACAACTTTTGTTTTCGTTGTTAAAGCTGCTTATGACCACCACCGGAGTATTGTATTGTCTCCTCTTCGTAGCACGTGTTTATTAGCGCCGGCCGGGGAGGCCGCGCTGTTAACGTCCCCAAAGATTGCAGCGCCCACGTCGAGTGCTTGCGCTGAGCGCTGGCGCGGAGCGCATCGGCTGCACCTGGAAGGGTACCAGCCCTCGGATAGTGACCTGACAGCTCTTGCTGAGCCTTGGAAGAGGATGACAGAGGATGTAGAGTTGAGTAGATATACAGTGAGTTGGCCGAATACAGAGGTATGCTACAATGGCTAGGTAGGAGTCAGGGGAGTCCTCACATGTCAAATGTGACGCAAAGAGCCACTGTTCTTTGGAACGGTACAGCAGCACCAACAGCCCGAATCGCTCAGCAAGAGCTCCGCGGATGATGCGAAGGGAATCGATTCCTGGGAAATGATGCAGTGCCAGACTTGGATTGGGGAGCCTTGGGCAATTCTTGCCATCGTCAACATGATCGGTTTGCTCCCTTGACAAAGTTTGCTTCTTCACGGAATGGCCTTCTTGAGAGTTTGGATAGCAACTGACAGATTTTGGCTCGTCTCTTCCCTTGCAAATAAGAGAGCAAGTTCTTCCTCAAGCAGTCATACATTTGGGGATCTACATTCTTGCAAGCGCTTTGAACATTCTGGTGACTGTTGCCGGGCTTCTGGATTGCTTGTCTCTCTCTGTCTCCTTTCTTGTGGATAGCCTTTGCCGGGTTCTACTCCCCTGGTTCCTCGACTTCTTGGAGGCATTTTGCAGGCCTTGCAGCTTGGGGTATGCATGACTTGGAAGATTGTAGTTGGGCGGGGGCTGTCGCCCAAAACGGGCACGGTCTATGCTAATTAAACCTCCCGAGTAACGCTCAAACCTTAACCCTGACACATAGTCCCTTCACTCCGAATCCAACTGCCCGCGCGGAACCTGCCGTGCTTTCCCGCAGTTTGGCTTTAGTCAGCCGCATTACTTCCCCGGCTGAAGTGCGCCCGGCCAGAGTTTGGTGGTTGGGGCTCAGGAGTGTAGGACTTTGTTGGTCTGGGGTGCAGCTTCTTGTTTGCGTGCGAAGGATCCTGTCCCAGTGAATAGGGCGCTGGGAGGATGTTGCTACGTAGGCCGACGCCATCTTTTTGGGTTGTCTTTGGCTTGTGGGGCATGAGTGGCTTGACAGTGCACTCAGGATTGGCAGGACAGCTCTTGGGATTCCTGTCAAAACCACAATGGGTTTTGTCATCAGACCTCACGAGCCATCACAGAAAGAAGTCGCAACAGATGAGCCCAACTTGGGATGTCATGCGGACAACTCACCAATTCGTGACCTTAGCTCTGGAAAGCACAGGCCCCCCCCCCCCTCATGGAGTCATGGAGCAGCCCGTTTAACACCGCTCGTCACCTTGAACCCTATACTCCAGCCTCTGAACTTCAATCCACAAAAGCTCCAAACCCTCACTGTCGAACACACCCAAGCACAGACTTTAGTCACTTTACTCCTTTACTCCCCAAACCTCCAGGCCATGACCCGCATGCAGAGATTTCTCGCTGTTTTCGGTCCCGGACTTGCAGATTCTCCTTAACTGCTGTTCAGGGGGCGGGTTCTCAATTCTACACCTGAAACTTGAGCATTCTACTGCACATGGGCCCTCTAACATTACACATCCTTGTTTGACTGGTTCACCATGGCGCAGGGAATGCTGGGTTTTGTGGAACTATTGTACTGCAATCAAACATTGCTTTGTTTTTATTCATGCCATTGACCGGGCATCTCTCAAAGCTATCAGTGGGTTGAGATGTTTTCTATCAGTTGGCTTCCTGTATGGGGGATGTTTGCGACTTAGGTTCCGGGACCAGGATTCAAGTTGCTCAACATGGAAGGGGATTCCGTCGTAATGTCAACTTGCCAATGCCCATCACCCAGACCTTGCCGAGATCTGCAATTAGATCAATGGTTAACATCCACAACCTGATTACCAGGTTGTATCTTTGGGCCTTGCATCCTGCTATTTGGCCATGAGCTCCCTTTCAAAAGTTATTGTAGTGCAATAGTTGTCAGGGGCGTTATTGTTAGGTCTGGTCTGATACTTTGCTGTCATGGACGGAGCCATGCTGAATGTTCAAGCTATGGTTAATGCTAAGGGCACAGTCCCACCTGAATTCATGGTCAGGCTCATGATGCCACTGCTTCAGTCTTCTACACAGCATTGTGGTTGCTTGGGGAGCCTTCGCCCCTCCCATCTCCGCAGACCCCCCCCCCCCCCCACCGCCCCCCACCCCCCCACCCCTTAACATTAAATACTCCCACTATGTGGCATATTCTAATATGGATCAGGCACTTCGCGCGAAGTGGAAGTGCTGGACTGTTTCTCGTGCCCATGCACCGCATATAGTTAACAAACGACACACAAAGTATCGAGCCAAGCTTTGCATGAGAAAATGCCAGCTACACTCAGCCGGTCTTTTGAAATCTTCCTTTGGGCAATGGGTGCGGTAGCCTCAGGATTCTTGCCAAAGGCGCGGTTTGGGCATGGATGCTCTGGGAACTGTATGCTCTCAGGGATGAACGACACAAGCGTTCAGGGTTTAGGGGTTTAGGGTTTAGGGGTTAGTGTTTAGGGTTTAGGGGTTCTAGGGGTAGGGTTTAGGGTTTAAGGGTTCGGAACTGGACGTTGTCATGGTTTGAGCATGGTTGCCTTGGTAAACGAACACCATCGCGGATGAATGCGAATATGTTGTGGGCATGGATGCTCTGGGAAATAAGCCCTAAACCCTAAACCCTAAACCGTGGATGCGACTTGGCTTGGGGATGGAGTCTGGGCTGCTCCCCCTTAGGCCTTTTTTTTGGGCTTCTCCACCCCTCCCCCCACCTTGGTGCCATAGCCAAAAAATGATCGAGTACCCAAACCCTGCATTCTGTCAAATCGGCGTTCGCCTCTGACCATAAAGGCCCCTGCTTAATAAGTGTAAGGTTTTGAACTTAGAGTTGGGTACCGAAGATCGCGAACAACGGAAACCGATCAACTTGCAGCCACAATGCGAAACTACGCCTTGAACGTTACACGCTCTCTAGTCCGGACATGCAAGCCCCACGTAAGATATCAGAAGCAGATATACATCCCAGGATTCCACAAAAAGATTGTCAACAGACAGGGCGCATGTCACCCGCCCTCAATTTGATATGTCCTTTCAGGAGCCTTCTTTTTACATGGTGAGAGGTCCTGTATCTTGTTGCCGAGCTCAACTGTACTTTACCCTGATGGTTTGGTACTTCACATCAAGCAACGACCAAACCGAAAAGGAAAAAAAACTGAACTGACCAATGCATCCCAGTTGCAAGGACATTGAAAAGCTCGGTCATGCTATTCACAGATGCTCTATCCAAGATCTGGTAGGGGACGTGACCAGATTCCTCGAACTGGCGCATCTCTTCCTGAGGGATTTGCGGAGGAAGCCCTTAGGACCAGCAAATTGAAGCCAAAAACGCACATGGAGCAAGAACCGAGATTTCCTGTGGGATTCATTCTTGGTCATTCTTGGATGCTCTGGATTTGCAGGGTACGCTGCATTACTTCAAAAACCTTGAAGCCCCTTGCAAACCCTAAAACACTGAATGTCTGGAGTGGTAGTCGTACTGGGGTTTTGGCCTTACTTTAGCAAATAAAACCACTTGAGTAGACAGAATGAATATGGCTTTTGGCATACTATAACAAGATCCCCATATACCCCCTATTCTATCTACTCAAGGGGGACTATATGGGTCTTGAGTTTGGTTGAGGGCCTCGCTTCGGGCCAAGTACCCAATAATGGAGAATCAAATGGAAAACAAGATGGAAAATTACATGGAAACTGGGATAAGATAGGGGTAATACTAGGGTTATATAGGGGCTATGTAGGGTTATCTAGAGGTAATGGAAAAGATATGGAAACTACTATGGTACATGAAAAAAATATAGGGGTATATAGGGAGTAGGGTTTAGGGTCTATACATAGTTTAGAATTATGGTAGTTTCCACAACCAGGCCCTGACATGGACCCTAATAAGTATAAGATTACCCTTACTATAGGGACTCAGCCCAGACTCTAGAAACTCCTGAACGCTGATCCCAAACAACTGAGGGAAGAAGAAGCCTAAACTTAAACTTTATTCCATGAACCCAAAAAAACGATACCAACAGAAACTTCTTTTGCCGGCTAAACACGACGCTTCTATGGCAACCTCCAACCCAAGACCCTAAACCCAACCCTAGAACCTGAACCCTAATCGCCAAACCCCACACCCTAATCCCTAAACCTGAACCCTTAAACCCCAACCCCAAACCTCTAAGCCCTAATCTCTACACCCTAAAGCCTCATCCCTAAACCCTAAATCCTAAATCCTAAACTCTACATCCCAAACCCCAAACCCTAATTCCTAAACCCCAAGTTCAAAGGTTAAAACCATGGGCCCTTAGTATGGGTCCTTAACCCTGGGATCCTTATATACCTACTATATACCCTATATGTACCCTTAAGGGCCCCTAGAATCCCCCTAAAAAATCCTAAGGGCCCATATTAGGGACCCATACTTCTACCCTTTGACCCTAAACCCTAAACCCTTAAAGTCTTAAGAGCGAAGCTTCGATGGCAAGCTCGCCGCTCCCATCCGCGTCGGCTTCGTCGAACAGCTCCAGGATCCTTTTCGGGGTTTAGGGGTTTTAGGGGTTTAGGGTTTGGGGGTTTAGGGTTTAGGGGTTCAGGGGTTTAGGGTTTGGGGGTTTAGGTTTTTAGGGTTTGGGGGTTTAGGATTTAGGGGTTTTGGGTTTAGGGGTTCAGGGGTTTAGGGTTCGGGGTCTAGGGTTTAGGGTTCAGGGTTTAGGGTTTAGGGCTGAGAAAGTCTCCTATGTAGCCATGTCCATCAAGTATGTGGATAGTACTCCTATGTAATCCCCGCATAACCCCAATATACACCCTAGTATACCATAGCAGTTACATTTTCCATAGTTCCTTGAGAAGGAGACCCGAACACATCTGGCCAAGGGTTTAGGGTTTAGAGCTTAAAGTTTAGGGTTCAGGGCTTAGGCATCCGGCCAAGGATCTCGGGAAGCATGTGCTGCGTGCTGACGCTCTTGAGCCTCTCCTCTGACTCTCTTTTCCAGTTTGAGGTTTTTAGGGTCTTAAAACCTAAACCCTACTGGAGTTTGGTGCGTAGGGTTTAGGGTTTAGCACCGTGGGTTCATTTTTGCTGCTGCCCCGTACGACGTCCTTCCCACTGTTTGAAGACGCCTTGTAACAAGGCCTTTTTCGGAAGGTGAGGACAGCCGGAGGCTGAGCCTAAGAGTTTAGGGTTTTCGGGTTTAGGGTTTGGGGCATGGTTGCTGTTAAGGGTTTGGGCTTGGGGGCTAAGACCCTGGGTTTGGCACTTACAGTTTAAGAGGGTTGGGGTGGAGCTGGATGCATTCCCTTTCCAAATTTACCCGGATGGTTTGGACGCAAAGAGAGGGGGCAAATGCTTCCGACATCCCTGAAGTGCATGCGGAATGTCTGCAAACCCCTGTGAAGCATGAACAGGGCTATATATGCGAAAATATGTTTTGGAAGCTGCCAGAAGAGGAAACTCTGCCAAATCAAACGAAGTACTCCACTCTGTAGAAGCACCCCTCCGCTCAGGGCTTCTGGGGATCAACAGCCTCCACAATTGCTAGTTGGGTCTTATGTACCATTCGGCAAGGTCACCCAGCGACCTTGTCCTGTTCACGCGAAGGTTCATGGAAAGTACCCTTTAGAGCTAAGAGTATATGGGAACCATGTTTTTCTCAAAAGCCGGGCTCCTCCTCCTGTCGCAATAGCCGGGCATTCTCCAGGGTGCCTTCTACTAATGCCGCCGTTACAAGGTTCATCACCGAGATAGAGATGATGAAGATCCTCAGCCAGTATTTCATGTTTTCGCGTGTGGGAAAATCTACCCAACTGCGCTGTCCCGAAGGACCCACTCTGGAAGAAAAAATGTTGAAGACCCGAAGGACCCACTCTGGAAGAGATATATGTTGAAGACAACAACAGAAAACAAACAAAGAAACACAAAACTAGGTGGACCCCCCACCCTGCTTTAGTGACTATAAGGGACATTAAGGATTTGACTAGACAATATTCCTATTATACCGCTATTGCAGGGTGGGGGGTTCCTCATGACAAAAAACATGCTTCACCCGGAACCTTAACCCTAAACCCTAAAACCCTAAAACTCTAAACCCTAAACTAAAAGAAACAAAGAACAAAAAAAAACTTCCAGGAAGATCCTGGGGTCAGCATCGTGAAGTAGAGCATCAGCCATGGCTGGATCCTGACCGGACGGAAGGTTCCATAGCTGAAGATGCTTAGGCTTTAGGGTTTAGGTCAGGAACTTAGGGACGCAGGACTTAGGATTTAGGATTTGTAATATTAGGGCTTCTGGGTCTTGGATCCAAGATTTCAGGACTGAGGATTTAGGTTTTGGTGTTCAAGGTTTAGGCTCTATGGGCTCAGGATTTCGGGTGTAGAGTTGAGGGCTCAGGGCCCAAAATCCAGGATTTAGGTTTTAGGAGTCAGAGTGTAGGGCTCCAGCATTCGCATTCAGATTTAGGGCTCAGGCTTTAAGGCTTAAGGCTCAGGATCTAGGGTCTGCCATTTAGAGGTTAAGCAAAGTTCCAACACTACTAACCACGAAGCAAGCGCGGATGTTGTTGGGCTCGAAACTTTGGGGACGGCGGCTAGGGTTTAGGGGTGTTAGGGGCTCTGCACTTATCATTATCTGTGGGCTTATATTTATATGATAGGGAAATAGGGCTTCCAAGAGATTAGGGGTCCTTTTATGGGAGTCCTTACAATCAAGGATTAACATATATCGCGGTCTATATCAGCCCTAACCCTAACCCTAAATCCTAAACCCTAAATCCTAAATGCTAAACCCTAATCCTAAACCCTAAACCCTAAACCTTGACCCCCCCCCCCGCCCCGTTTACGGAACTATGTTCATGCCCCCTTTTGGGAGTCTTCAGAGGGGTCCAGGGCGGAGGTTGAAAGACTGCAGAAGGGTTTTGGGGTTTAGGGTTTTAGGGTTTAGGGTTTTAGGGTTTAGGGTTTAGGGTTTTAGGGTTTAGGGTTTGAGGGTTTAGGGTTTGAGCTTTAGGGTTTAGGGTTTAGGGTTGAGTTTTGGCCAGGTAATACAGGGATATATTATCTAAATAATGGAGAATCAGATGGGCAAGAATCCAGTAGGGCGGAATAATGGAGAATCAACTGGAAGAGAAAATGGAAGATGAATGAAAGGTAAGTGATATGAGCCAAAGTCTAAACTCCCGGTACCCCCCTTGATAGCCCCTAGAATACTCCCCTGTATAACCCCCATGTAACCCCCTTTAAGAAGTTTAGACTATAGCTCATGTTAATGTTTGCAAGGTCTATATTATGGAGTTTAATCGCGTCTTGTAATGCAATGGATGTCTTGCAATGCGTCATGGTCCGGTCACAAGGACTTTGAAACCCTAAACCCTATCGTCCCCCTTAAGTAGACAGAATATGGCTTTTGGTATATTATAATAAGAGCCCCATATACACCATATTCTATCTACTTCAGGGGGACTATAAACCGCTAGCTAGTGTGCAACCCGGCACTTGAAATGGGTTGTACTTTGAGGGCCTCCGAAATGACGTATGAATAGGCCCCCGTGTAAAACAATGAGGGACACTTAGTAATTATTCCACAGTGCTACCACCAAGAAACCAAAGAACTTGGTTCAGAATTGAAGGAGACTGGAGCCTGCCGAAAGGAGCGGGAGCCTAACCCAGCCCCTACATCCCAATCCCGCACCCTAAACCATGAACTCTGAACCCGAAATCCCAAACCCTAAGCCCTAAATCTCCCTAAACTTAGGGCGGGTTTAAGCTTACGGCATTAAACACTAAGGCCTACAGTCCCCCTTAAGTAGATAGAATATGGCTTCGGGTATAATGTAAATAAAATCCCCATATACCCCATATTCTATCTACTTAAGGGGGAATATAACCCCTAAACCGAAAATCCTAAACCCCTAAATAGTAGTTTCCATTTTCTTCTCCATTATCCCTATATTACCCTATATTCTATCTACTTAGGGACTCAAGGGTGACTATAAGCCCTGAACCCTAAGCCTCACCAAGGGCAAGTAGATCGCAGCTATGGAGTCCATGGTCACAAACTGCGCCAGCGTTATCATGGCCAGCCCGAGGGAACCTCATGCAGGGTTCAGGGTTGAGGGTTTAGGGTTTGTCCCTAAATTTCGAAAAGACAAGGAAATGGAAACTACAACATATCATGTAGGGTTTACGTTGTAGGGTTTAAGGTTTAGAGTTTCACAGGTTTCTTTGGGGCTTGCTCGAAACCTTTCGGGGCAAACCTTTCGGGGAAACCTCGGTAGGAGGGCTGGCGGCGTTCTTTTTGTCCTTTACTTTGAACAAACTAAGCTCTTCACAGATTGAGGGGTTTTCAGCTTGAAACAAGTACGACTATGTTCAGGGGAGGAGATCCCCGGCAAAAATGCTACATAATTGTGGGACAGCTGTCCGCCACTCAACGAGCCTGCCTGAAGACTCCACTGGATTGTGTATATTTGACGCATTGATGGTTTGGGGGTAGATTAGCTTCTTGTGTGATAGTGCTCAGGTCCAAATGTCTCAGAAAGCAAAAGATTCTGCTAGCTTGAAGTTTCCAGAATTATTCTGGGGGTCTTGGGTTTAATTAGGGTTTAGGGCCAATCTTCAGCGTAACAGGCGTTGACTATCAGGGACAGTATCATTTACCTGTTCGCGTTTTGCGTGCTGCGGATGCATCTCTGAGGATTGTAATATAATAGCGTATCAAAAGTTGACCCAAAATCCAGAACCCATATCCGTCCGTAACACCTCTTAACCCTCCCCAGAACTGTAAACCCCAAAGCCTAGACCCTAAACCCCAAACCCCAAACCCTACACCCTAAACCCTAAGAGCCTAAAACCCTAAACCCTAAAAGCCTAAACCCTAAACCCTAAAAGCCTAAATCCTAAAAGCCTAAACCCTAACCCTAAGAGCCTAAAACCCTAAACCCTAAACGCCTAAACCCTAAACCCCAAAAGCCTAAATCCTAAAAGCCTAGACCCTAAACCCCACATCCACGACGAGCTGCTGAAGTTGTTGGACAGGATGGCATTGGTCACTGGATCATTCTTAAAGTGCACCTCATGGTTTAGGGCTTCGGGTAATTCAGGCATAGAGGTCTCTTGAAGCATCTAAAGAGGTTGAAGGCTTTGGCTTGGACATTTTGATTTTGTATAATTCAAGACCTTCAAGTCTTGGGTTTGAGGCCGTAGAAGGCTGCGTAATATGCAATCCGTTTTAGGGCCATGCGCGGCTGCCTATGGGTTGAACAAGGTCAGATTTTGCAGTGGATATGCAGGGGTTCTGGCCAACAATACCCAGCCGGTCTCGATACCAGGCACGTTGGTGGCAATGATTTCCATGCCAAGCACACCGAAGACATAGAGAACCTCGCAAGAAGTTCTGAGGGTATTGGCCTTTCAGTCCAGAGTACTTCGCCGGAGGAGTGTAGGATACTACGGTCGAGGGAGAGATAAATGCTCATTGGTAACTCACCGGTCGCCGAACCTACTTCGGGCGAAAAGAGCCATGAAACATTAGGTGCCATAAACAGGGCCAAAGTTTTCCGCACGGCACCGACCTGGAAGTGCATGGGTACTCACAACCTACCTATAACTGCAACATATATTTCCACTCATAAGTCCCTTAAGACCTACAAATCCCACACCCTCTCCCGAGCTGGAAAGGATTGCCGTGGACTGGTCCAAAAGCTCGTCAAAACAAGCCCAACCTACCACAAGTTCATTAGGCAGTAGGGCTTTGGGCTAGGATTTAGGGTTTAGGGCTTAGGGTCTAGGGTTACAGTAAAGGCTTCTAGTACACAGACTGCATAAGCATGCTAGACACGCATTGAAATTTTGAGACCCTTGTGCGCATGAAAGTGTATGCTGCAAGTACAGAGCAGCCAAAAGCCAGCATAAACCCAGCTTCCATGTCATTCTCCGTGTTCTTTTCGCAGGGAAACCTGAAGTTTCCATTTCAGGTTCCATGTTCTTTTTCACTTGCTTCTCCATAATTCATATCTTGGCACATGCCCAAAAAAAACCTGAAAGCCCCCGACCCAGGGGCGCAAGACTTTCGTTTTAGGCTTAGGGTTTAGGGTTCAGGGTTTAGGGTTTAGGGCTTAGCGTTTAGGGTTTAGGTTGAGTACTGCCCCCCCTCAGTAACAGTTGGATAATACTAATAATATGGGTATATATAGCCCTTAATAAGACCCCTGATATAGACTGTTACTGGGGGGGGCAGTACCCAAGGTTTAGGATTCCAGTCCAGGGTTAGGGCAATTGAAGGTACTGCTGCGTTCCCTCATCCCCAAACCTTCAAGTTGGACTCCGGGCAAAGAAAGAATGCCCGGAAAACTCATTAAACACATAAACCGTAAACCCTAAACCCTAAACCCCGGTTTGACTCTAAAATCGAAAACTTTCCAAGCCCCAAACCCCCATGCTACACTATACCCCTAACTCTAAACCTTAAAGGGTGAACCCGGTAGCCCGAAAGAGCTGCACTGATAAACTTAAACCCTAAACTGTGAACCATCCCCAAAACCACAACCCTAAACCCTTAACNNCCCTAAATTCCAAACCCTAAACCCTCAACCCTCAACCCTAAACCCTAAACCCCAAACCCTAAACTCTAAACCCCAAACCCTCAACCCTAAACCCTAAACCAGGAAGCCAAGGCCAAAAGCAGAAAGGTGGAAAGCACGGTATCCAGCGAGGTGAGTAGTCCGTGAACCAGCCGCCACAAGGGTCGCACCTCTTTGAGTTTGGGGTTTAGGGTTTAGGGTTCTTTTTGCGATTTCGGGGATGGGAGATCTAGGGTGTTGGGATTTGGGACTTAGGGCTGAAGGATTTTGAAGATCTCGGATGTAGGGCTTAAGGGTTGTGAGCTTTAGGCTTAAGGGAGTTGGGGATTTGTGTTTAGGGAGTTGGGGATTAGGATTTGGTACCTTGGGATTTGGGATTTGGGTTCAGGTTTTAGAGACCCTAATTCGTCATTCGGTAGCTATAGCATTAGTAACAATAAGATCTTTACAGTTATTGAGAATCATTCTTAGTACTATCAACTAATATCAACTAATAGGGCTAATACTACTGTGATAACTGATATAATTCTGACTCTTATAAGTAGAGCCTGCCTGAGAATAGACTCCCTATGTTATCCCTACTTAGCATATTCCCGTAATTCCCTGACTCGAAACCCTAAACCCCATGACATTTCCTTATTCCTACTAACCCCCAGTAAGATAATCAGAGCCTGCCTGTCGCACCATGCGGAAGGTGCGCACGAGGCGTATCAGCCGAAGGAGCCGCAGAAGCATCAGCTGCTCCGCAGATTCCTCTCGACTGATGTGAAGCGCGGTATAGGGTTCAGGGTTTAGGGAGTAGGGTTTAGGGTTTAGGGTTTGGGCTGTAAGCCTAAATGATTTGGCCTAAATGGGAAAACACATGGAACATAAACAGGAGACTGAGCTTGTATAGGGGTTCATGCGGATACGATGTGGGGCCTGAATAATTGCGAATATCACTCTGGCGGTCTATTTGAGGTACCCTATACCACAAATGTAAAGAAATCTAATAACAATGGGAGTTATTCAGGCCCTTACAGTAGTCATTTCGATTCTCCACCTTCACACAACGACAAAGTGATATGTAGAGATGTATGGGATTGAGGAGTGTGTGCTGGAGTGTAGGGCTTCCTTTTAGGGCTTCAAGGAAATTTACTCTGATATTGGATACCCTCAAGGACTCCAGGAACATGTGAGTAGCGTTTTTTTGGTGGTTGAACCCAGTAAGATAATATTCCGTATATGAAATACTATACCCCAAATCGAAAGGAGGATATAATCTTACGCAATATTGGGTACCATAGTATCCCCAAATAAAATACTACTCATGTCAGGATTATGAAGAATTATGGGGGGTCCCTCTTAGGATGTTTCTGGATCCTTCGGAGAGACTTCAAACTGTAAGGGGCGCAGAAGAATAAAAACACTTCAAGAATGTGGATTATATAGGGGTTAGCATAGGGTTATGTAGGGCTTATATGGGGATTATATAAGGGTTAGTATACGGCTATGTAGGGATCATATGGGAATTATATACGGGTTATTATAGGGTTATGTAGGGATTATATAGGGATATCTCGAAGTCTGCGCCCAAGATTCGCCAGAGATAACCTCGATCACACGCTCCACGTAGGAGCTTAGGACCAGAAGCGCATCGAACCTGGAGAAGATGAGTTGCTGTTAAGGAACTTAAATTAAGTTACTATATTGGGGAAACCCTTTTATTTACAAAATATACCCATTATGGTAACTTGATTTAAGTTCCTTAACAGCAACCCAGGAAGATAGTCATGATAAAACATACCTGAACCTTAACCCTAAACCTTGGGGGTTGAGGGCTCAAGGATGGGTTTAGAGTTTAGGGTTTGAGGGTTTTAGGGTTTAGGGTTTTAGGGTTTAGGGCTTAGGGAACAACAAAGTCTGCATGACCCTTTATCTCTGCAACCTTGCAATCTTGCTAGCGTGGCATCAGCATATTAGGGGTTGTGCAGGACAAGAATTCAAAAAAGTTGTCATAATACCCTAATAGCCTTAGCGATGAGATTCACCATCGGAGTTTTGTGGCGGCAAGACCCAGAAGCACTGAATTAACTGAAGCCCTAGCTATTTCGACATTCAAGGCTTCTCAGAAAATTTGAGGCCTGACGCTTATGCTAACACCCAAACAAACATAATTACCGCGTAAATGGTAGTCTCCCTAAATAGGGGGACCCCAGTAGAGACCCCAAATACTCTATTCCTTTTGATGGGTACCCAAAAATTTCTTGGACAGCAGGTTATACTTCCAGCTCTCACCTTCTTGCCCTGGGATTTCTCAGTGGCGAATTAGGGCTGCCCCTCAGAACTGACCCCGAACCCAGAAAACAATGAAATCCTGACCCCTCACCCACAAATCAAACCGAATCTTACGGTCAACGAGGAACACGAACCAACCATCGCAGGTGCTGCGCAACCTAAGATTGCTTGCCCCGCAGGTTTGGTGTTCATGGTGTTTCGACTCTATGGTTGAGGCTTTTGAGATTTCTATTTGCTTATGGTTCGGGGTAAGGGTTTTGGATTTGGAGGCTTAGAGTCTAGGAGTTAGGGCTTAGGGTTCCTAGGCTCTTTGGCCTGATTCAAGGCCCGCACCAGGACTCCGTCTGAGGAAGTACTTTACCTCTAGCTACCCCCAGGCAGTAGAGCAAAGGCTCCCACAACATCAAGACAGCGACCGCATTCGCAACAACTGACAACACCTAAACCCTAAACCCTAAACCCTAAAAACTATAATAACAACAACAACAACCACCAACATGAGGACCTCCTTTGTCATTTGACACCTAAACTAAGAAGGGGGTCTGGTACACGGACCCTATAAACATCATAGGAGCTACAGTCAACATGTAGTGTTTAGGGTTCCCATTTAATTCATGGAGGTGGGTCCTTATTAGGCAATATATTGAGGACTATACGAAACTAGATGAGCAAAAGGACCCATATGTCCACCCAAAAACGGTCCCTTACTAGGCCTAATATTGACAGTAGCTCATATATACATATATATATATATACACACATAAGCCCAAATACCACTACATACCCAAAGGCCCAGTTTCCATTTCATTGTCATGTGTCCATGCGATGCTGCATTCCACTGGTTTCTTTTTCTTTTCCACTCCCTAATACTGACAGTAGCTCAACAGCCGAAACTTTAAACCCTAAATCCTGTTCCCTAAACCCTAAACCCTAATCCGTACCATCGTAGGCCCTAAATGCCAATTGCCAGCCTGCATCATGTAAGTGATGCAGGGCCTCAATTTTTGGGAGGGGGTTGACGGTACCAGACACCCCCATCAAACACCTGACCCCTTAGCCCCAAGCCATTAACCCTAAACCCTAGACCCCACACACTAGACCCCACACTAGACCCCAAGCCCAAACACTAGACCCTAAACTCTGGGCCTGACATTGAAACCCTTACACTCTAGCCCAAAACCGAGTTTGAGGGCTTGGGGTTTAGCTTTTAGGGTTTAGGATTTAGGTTTTAGTTTAGGGTTTAAAGTTTAGGATTTAGGTGGATCTAGGATTTAGAGTTTAGGGTTGGAGGTCCATTGGTACATATGACTGTACGTACAACCTCCGAAGTCCCCCAATCATTGGGTTAGAAGTTCCGTTCTATGTAATAGGTTATAAGTATCCGTAGACCTTCAAGCCCCCGAAGCCCAGACCTAAATCTACTCTGAATCCTAATTCTATTACCAATCCTTTTCTGCATGACAGCCACCTGCCCGCGACCAAGCGCATGATAATCTCCATACTGTACCTCAACCGCTTCGCTTCAGTCAGGGCTTAGGGTTTGGGGCACAGGGCAGTTTCCCGGACAAAAAAAGTCTAACCAGGGTTACAAGCTTCCCTGCTGGGTAAATTCCGAACCTTACCGTTTGACATCCTCAGATGGTCCTTCTATACGGACATACAATATCAAATGGTAGTTTCCCAAAATAGGGTGACCGCAATATAGACCCCTAAATACCATAGTCCTTTTTATGGAGACCCCAAAAAGGTAAGCCTAATTTCGGGTAACCCCCAAATATCCTGCGTGTTGAAGCAGGGGCACACGGCAAGGAAAACATTTTCGGCTGCTGGACCCCACTCCAGGACTTCGCCGTTCACGGACAGTTGGCTCTCTATGCCGATGACGGCCGAATTGACCACAATCCTTGGCTGGGTTTAGGGTTCAGGGTTTAGGGTTCAGGGTTTATGCTTTAGGGTTTAGGGTTTAAAGGCCCCCAAAATGTGTTTGTAATTAAGGCCCCTTGTACCACAATAAGGGGAAATTTGCTACGTACCCCTCAGTCCTATTACTATCTCTATTACGATTACTACTTCTTTTATTACCAGTACTCCTATTATTACCTTTACTATCCCAAAGTGCCACAGATTTGGACTTTTCGTTCAGGTTTGGGGTTGCAGGGTTTTCGTTTGGCATTGTGGGCTTAGGGTTTAGGGTTTAGGTGGGCCCGTAGTGCAGCTGCATGCTATGCGAATGCAGGCTGCAAGTACCCTACGCAGTTTGGGGCTTGGGGTTTAGGATTTAAGGTTTCGGGTTTAGGCTTAGGTTTCCGCCTGCTATAGGTCGCGTGCAGTTCCTTATATAATCCCAGTTGCCATTGTATTTCCATGCTCTTTCGCATTTGCTTCTCCATTGTTGGGTTGACAGCTCCCTGCATAGTCCCTTAACTTTCACAACCATGGCCGCATACGACTGTGTTGACTAATTAGGCTGCAAAATGTTGTACACAACTCAGCCCTGTGATCATGAAATATCTTATGAGATTGCGGCATCCTGTCCATTCTCCATAGTTTAGGGCTTAAGGTTTCGGGTTCAGGGTTTAGGACGCATGGCTCAGGATGTGTGACAAGGCTTCAGCATCCTCCTCCACGATGACTACTAACTAGGACAGGGTTGTGGGTACATTGAACGATGGTTCGATAAAGACTGTGAAAGAATATGGGCTTCTACATTACCCACTTAAATCACGATTTAATTGTTCTGGATGCAGGGGGTTGCCAAGGTGCCGGACCCGGGCAATTAACTCAGGAGTTAAGTTTCTTTAACTCTTGGATCAACTGCCTTCCATTACCCACCTTCTTCCTAGCTGGACTTGAGCTAGTGCTACAACTGCCTCAACCTTAGTCCCCTGCCTTTCCATTGCAACTAGTCCTTCATTTCTACACGATTCGGGTGGTTGTCAATATTTATGGTCCCTCATTTTTGGTTCCCTATTATAATACGGCACCTATTATTTAGGGTACCCAAAAAGGGACCATAATTTTGACAACCACCCATTTAGGATTTAGGGTCTGTTGCTGTAGTATCAGCCCAGGATCACTGCGAGGATCAGGAACTCAAAGACAGTGCTGCTCACAATGCCTCAGCTGATGCATGCGGATCGTGCGGGGTACAGCACTGGCTCTTGGCTTTGGGGTTCAGGGCCAATGGGCTGCAGTGCGGAGCCTATATCCTAAACCCTAAATAAGATTTAGGGCTTAGGGTACTTGACCACACCCTCCAGTGATCTCCCCATTTCCCTTGAAACATAAGGAGCAATAGGGGAAGTTTGGAGCCTCTGGGCATTAAAGTATTAGGGTTTAGGGGTTTAGGGGTTTAGGGGTTTAGGGTTTATGGGTTTAGGGGTTTAGGGTGTTTAAGGGTTTAGATCTTAGGAGTTTAGGGTGTAGGGTGTCCAAGCAAGGCTTGCTTTGCAACACTTAGGCCCGAGGCCTCCCATCCCAAATTGTTGCTAACCTGTTGACCCTCATGAGCACAGGAACCTAATTGACAGTGTCCGTACTCAATTGCATGTAAAGAAACGCGCGCATGGTAGTTGTTGGTTCAAAAAACCTGTCCCAAAAATGGCCATGATTTAGGTTCCCTGCTTGGTTAGGAACCCCTTTGAAGGAAGTGTATTCCCAATGGTCCCTCTACAAAAACCTTTAGAAAAAAACACATAAGCTGCAGTCAATATTTCCTACATAATATTGACATGGGCTCATTGCTAGGGACTAAACTACAAGGGGGAACCTTATGTCCACTTTTGAGGGTCCCTTAATACGGTGAATAGCGACAGTAGCTCACATGGCTGTTTGTTGAGCCTGGTTGCGGCGACACGCCACTTGCAGGAAAGGCCAGATGCCCTCGGACAATGCCGGGAACTCCTTCGCATGCTACTATAATGCTCCCCTGAATAACTCCCTATATAAGCTCCCTTTGAGGAGTTGACACTACAGCTCACATTAAGGAGCCACCACTCCAGGGGGGATTGACCTAAGGTTTCGGGGTTTGTTGAGAGGTTTAGGCCTTGGTGGTCATGCAGCCGAAGAATTTTGGTTTGGGATTCAGCCCCTAAACCCTAAACCTGGGGTTTGGGTTTGGGGCGGAGGGTGCCGTTTTAAGAGAGGGGCACAGGCGCTTCTTCGAGCAATGCGGTACAAAGTACCAACCAACATGGGTCTGGGCTTTTGAACTGTTGCTTGCCTAGGTATAAGGAGGCTTCCTAATATCCTTGAAGCAAACTCATGGATATGCAAGTTTCTCAGTACCCTTCAAAATCTTCAGAAAATCAGGCAGTCAAAAGCCCTAAACCCGAACACCTAATCATACCGCCATCCAAAGGAAAGTTGGGCGAATATCCAAAGGCCAAAAGCTCAAGCCTATTCCCATACTAGGGGAAACCATGGAAATTCCGTGTAAGATCTGCATGAGGAGAACGATGAACAGAAAAACACATTGATCTGCTTGAAGTCTAAGCTGCAGACTCCCAAAAACTCATGTAATTTCAAGTCCTTGGCCTTTGGTACCCTTGAGACCCCGACCCTTGAACTCTACTCCCTTTTAAAGAGCCCAACACCCCATAAACGGGCATCCTCCGCCATCGAAACCCCCAAGCCGCAAACGCTGATCCAGATACTCGGAACCAGCCTTCAACTTTAAGAACCAATACGACAGAAGTTAGGGGTTTAGGGTTCAGGGTTAGGGTTTAGGATGTAGGGTTTCTCCCATATCTCCCAGGGATTAGGGTCTAGGGTTTGGGGTTTAGGATTTAGGGTTTAGGGTCTAGGGCACCCAGTAATAGTGACTATGGGGGATAATAGGGATTATATTAGGGTCCCCGTATATTCCTATTATACCACTATTACAGGGTGGGGGGTCCTCCTACGACATAGGCCGACATAAGCTACAGTCTAAACTCCAAGAATTCCCCTTGATAACCCTTGTAATGCTCCCGTACATACTTCCCGAAAATTTAAAGAACCCCTCTGAAGCAGTTTAGACTATACCTCATATAGCTCTAAACCCTAAACCCTATATACCATTATATAACCCTAAACCCTTCAGGAGTTTCGACTGCACCTCATATCGGTTCTTGGGTTGGGCCCCTGGGTTCTATGGTTGAAAATCAAAATGTGCACAACACTAAAGCCCGTAAACGCGAGGTCCCAAACTCGGAAAGCGAGAAGCATGATACTGTTGACCTCTGAACATTAATTCTTAAAACGCAGCCAGATAATTAAAATCTTCAGAAAACAAAACTATCAGAAGACCCTACACCCGAAGCCGTAAACCCCAAAGGCCTAAAACTAACAAAAGCCTTAACCCCTAAAACCCTCTGACGCTAAACCCTAAACCCTGACCCCAGACCCAAAAATCTCAGCCTGAACCCCGAAATCTACATCCTAAATCCCCAACCTGCTAAATTAAGACCCTACTACAACCCTAAACCCTGCAACCCCAACCCTAAACCCTAAACGCCTTGAATCTTCAGCCCTGCACCCGAGACCCCAAACTCATCAGGGGCCTCTGTAGGGCCCATCTTCGACAGCCTCGGACTATTGGCGTTTAGGGTCTTAGGATTTGGGGTTTGCGTTTAGGGTTTAAGTTTTTGGTCTTCAGGCTTAGGGTCGAGAACGTTTAGGGTTGAAAGGTTTGGGTACGCAGGGAGAATGGGCAATCAACTGCAAATTGAACAGTTGGGACTAGATGGAGTTTCGGAATTTTGGAGGCTTTTGGTTTTGGAAGTTGGGGGTTCGGGTGCAGGGGAGTTTGAGCCAATGCTGGTACGCATAACTTTGCACGGCCAGCTGACCCTCAGGCCTGGACCTTGTACCCCTAAACAAGGAGTGTTGTACCCCATATTAAGGTATTCCTTTTTTAGGTCTAAGTTACTCTAGGAACACCTGAACCCGCAAACCGCGAAACGATGACCAAGCAGCAGCGTGTGCCCCGTCTTCACCCGCCGCTGTTGCACAGGGCTTTGTGACAGCGCGAAACCCTTGCACTCAAATGTGTTCAGGGTCTAGCGTCAGGGTTCAGGATTCTCGGGTAAGGTTCCAAAGTCAAAGTTTAGGGTTCCTTTTTCAGATTTTGAGGCTCGCAAGTAGGGTTCAGAGCTCAAGGTTTCGGGTGGGGTTTAGCCAGGGCGCTTCAACTTATGTAGTGTCAATTTTCAGTTCAGTTCATTCTTGAAAATTCTAAGCCGCGACCCCAGGAAAAATCAAAATCCTACAACCACCCCTCGCTGAAAACGCTCAACACCAAACCCTGTAACCTCAACCCGCAGTCCATGAATCGCCAAACTCGAAAAACTCGACCCAAATTGAATTCATGCCTCGAGACATTGTTTCTCACGCTGTCAATCCTGAAAGTTTTTTCTCGGCCGCCAAAGTGACTCCCAGTACTTTTTGTGCTAACAGTTCTTGATAACAACTGGAATTACCCAACCATTACCCTAAGCCGCCAAATTCACAGATCCCCAGAATGCTCGAGAAAAAATCCGCACAGTCAACAAAATCCTACTTTTTGGTAAAATCCTAAAAATGACATTTACCATCAGCCAGGCTCCTAAGAATTCATGGCGTGCTACCATGCTACTGACAAAAGCCACGAAAATGGTGGCACTGGTGGTGCTGGTGGTGCTGGTGGCGCTGGTGGTGCTGGCGGCGCTGGCGGCGACAGTGGTGCTGGTGGTGCTGGTGGTCCTGCTGCTGCTGCTGCTGCTGCTGCTGCTGGCGTTGGTGATTTTGGTGGTGGTGGTGGTGGTGGTGGTGGTGGTGGTGGTGGTGGGGGCGGCGGCGGCGGCGGCGGCGGTGGCGACGGCGGTGGGAAAGGGGGGGGGGGGGCGGCGGCAGTGGCGGCGGCTTCCTCCTTTTTTTCCTCTTCCTGGTCCCGGACAACAGCCTCGACGACGACAACCTTCTGCGACATAATTACAAGTAATCTTGGTCCGTATTGCTCTTTGGCGTGGATGCTTTAAGTCTCAAGCTGTCACAAGAAAGGCTTTATCCCCAAACCCTACACCCCATGACGCCACGCCTTCTCGGAATCCCCGCGATAGAAATCCTCGGCACCATGGATCAAGACGCCGAGATTGGGGATGAGCAGGGTTCAGGGCTTAGGTGCAAGGAGAACCCACTTGTAGGTTCGGATTCACGTTTAGGTATTGAACCCGACCCCAATGCGAATCAAATGGACAACGAAATCCAAACTGGGGCACTTCGGGATAGAACAGGATTGGCGTCTTGGTAATTAGTTAGGCGGGCGCGCGATTCAAGACGTCAAGCATTTTTTTGAAAGGGCTAGCATTTGTGGGTTTTTACATATTCTAGAACATGTTCGAGGTGCCTAAGGGAACCCAAGAGTACTGTACTGAGGCCCCGAGAATTCAAGACGTCACCGCTTTCGTGCAGGGAATTTAAGACGTCAAAGGCTGGGAATCTGTTTTACAGAAGTTGATTGTATTTTAGGCCTGGTGAGCTGCCTCCTTGTTGTTGCAGCATTCATTCCAGAACAGATGGTGGACTGAGCCAATGCCAGCCCTGTGACGGAGGCGCCCATGCCTTCTAATTTCAAGCAGCCGGAACCCTCAACAACTCTGACATCTGCCCCGGATCGAACTCCATCCCTCTCAAATCCAGAAAACCCTAAACTGGGCAGGGGGGACCTCACCCAAATTCGCAGCAAGAAAAAACATTGAAACCTCCCCCACGGCACTGTTTTTCTTTAAACAAAGCATCGACGTCTTAAATCCCGCGCCCGGCATTTGTTATACCATACTCAAAAAACATTACTTATAACCAAATTAGACGCAACCTCAGCTATCCAACATGGCTACAACTGGGCTGTAAATGGGTTATATCTGCCAATAGACCTCCACCTGGGCTGTGGAGCATGCTCGCAAGCAGAAAAAAGGGGATATTGTTACTGAGGGAGAGCAAGCAACTTTCTTGCAAGTTTCAAAAAATGATAGCGCCACACCCAAGCACTACGCAACGCAAAATTGAAGCTTATTGAAGCTTGCACAACCCACAGAGCACTGGTGGACCCTGTAAAAGCTTACTCAGCCGTTTCAGAGCCTAGTAATCCCTCCCTTATTAGATTTGAGACCCGGAGCCCCCCGTGCCTACCTTGATCCACGCGATCCACCTTTTTGATGCCACGTTCTCTCTGCTTTTATAACATATGACACTAACTGTGGACTGGATAGCGCCCAAGCAAACCGACACCTAACTCGCAACATTGAACCCTGCAGATCTTCGAGGCGTTGGTTGTAGCCATAGAGCAAATCTTGTTAAAGTTAAACACGAACGAGCTCACGCTTTTTCCCATCACAGAAAATTTCTCTGCTCGGCCACAACATGTGTGAGGCCTTCCTCAACGCAGCGCTGCCATGCACCGGTTGATGTGGCTCGTGAAGTAGAGTAGCTGCAAGCTTGCGCTGATCATGTCCGGCTATCTGCATGCCTCGTCGTCTGCATTCCTGCTGCCACTGCTGATTGCGGTACAATGGCATAGCGGAATCCATGTAAACGTCACGTAGGCTCTGCTGCACTGATCGGAGGCTTTGCCGACCTGGCACTAAGGACCAATCCACAGCAACCTTCCCCACACCGCCGTCATAGTTGAACGGCAGGCAGGCCAGCCAACATTTTGCAAGCGTCACAGCAGCAGGGTTTTTTGACGACTGCGTCCAAGAGGTAAAGGCTGGTTGAAGTCAAGTCAGGATCTAACTCGCCGTGTCGGTGGCTGGGCCCGTCGCTGTGTGTCCAAAACTGCGCTTCGCAGTGGCGGCGGCAATCGTCTACGGCTTCTGGGCCCTCCAACTTGCCGAGAGTGAATAAAAGTAAAGCGTGTGTGATCTGGACCCCATCTCGCCTCTCGGCGGATATTGTATTCAACCCTGGCTCGCCAGATTGTCCAGATGGGCCCGAGCGCCAGAACGTCTTGGACGACCAGAAAGCCCCGAACGCCCAGAGCGTCCGGGACCCCGGAACGACCTGATGGGCGCTTCTTGACCATGGCACCAGGCTAATACCGGACTAATTTGAGGCTGTCAACTAAGAGTACTAGGACCATCTAAGCTACTGAGGCCACTGGGTTAGTACTGGTCTAACTTGAGGCTGTCAAGTAAAGGTACTAGAACCAACTAAACTACTAAGGCCACTAGGACTACGAAGAGAAGTGTTTGAAGGCATTGTAACCCAACGAAAACGGAGCAAAAACTTAGAACCGCTTGGGGCAGTCGTATCGCCGAAACAATCACCATCACTCAGTTCCAGGATCTCGTTGCTACCGCACTTCCCACCCATATCACTAAAAACATTGGCTTGGAAATCCTACTGCTGTCAGGCTGGCCACAGCAACTGAAAACCAACTCATCAGACACCACCGTCCCAGGATTGCCTCCCTGCTGCACCCACAGCAACTCTACCCCCAAAACCCTATATAAAGCCTGAGAAGTAAACCTATGCCTAGCCCTGAAAACTGAGCCCTGCATCCCAAACCCTAAACCCTGAACCCTGAACCCTAAAACTTGCTTTTCTAAGGGCCGAAGGCAGTGATGGCGAAGCCAACTCGCCAGTGGCCGGCGCCTACTGCAGGGTCAGATCTGTTTATGAGCGCCATACAGGGTTTGGACTTTTGCGGCGTTCAAGAACATGCAGGTCTTCGGTTTGGAACAATGGAGAATCTAATGAAGAAGAAAATGGAAAATGAAATGGACGCTGGGCTTATGTGTCAGGACCGGTTTCATTCCAGTGAGATTTTGGGGCATTTTCTATCATGCATTTTCAAAATTTTTTGAATTCTAAATTATGTTTCAGGGACTTTGGTTTGCAGATTAACTTGAAGGCGAAGTTGTTGAGGCTTCTCGACTTTGAACAGGACTTTGAGTCTGTTAGGAAGCTTTCATTTTGCGACGAGCTTCCTGCACTACGGACTCTACTGCTTTGGGCGGGCCCAGTTTGCTCTTAAATTATATGTATATATATATGCATATACGTATATAGTCAGTGATATACGCGTGATTATGAATATCTAGTTGCCCGCTCCACCTCAGCAACCTCAACCCAAACAAAAAATACACCCTAAACACGAAACAAATGCTGCAGTTTTGTGCTTCCTGTTCCCTGCCAAAAAGCTACTCACAAAACTCGCCCAAAAGCACCCCAAACACTGAACCCCTAACCCCAAGACCCAATTTCCATTTGGGTAGTTCCCAAAATTAAGGTTTAGGGGTTTACGGGGATATATAGAGATTTATGGGGACTATGTACGGGTATATAGCATAGGGTTTAGGGTTTCAGGTTTCCCAAAATTGGGGTCCAATTTTGGTACCCCTGAATATTAAGTACCGTAATTCGCCGAGGCATCCAGCCTCTAAAAAGCTCTCCTCCCTTTGATAAAACCCTTTTCAAGGACAGTGACTGCAAGGGGGAATCCCAAGTTATCACCGCAAGCTACCTAAACCCTAAACCCTAAACTGTTGGCCTGCGGCTGACTTTTGACATCTGAAGATGGCTCAAGCGGAAAGACCACGACTTTGTCACCCTCGGGGCAGCGATGAGACCCTAACCCTAAACCCTAAAACCCTTTAAACCCTAAACAGCCCATGAGGTCCCATAAAACCCCAAAACCTCAAGAAGGACACGCTTAAGGTCTGAGGGCCAGGGTTTAGGATTGGAAGTTCAGCTGCGTGGTCGGAATTTCAAGATGTCAAGTCTAGGTGCCATGATTATGGCTCAGGTGGACCCCCCGAGGGTTGAGGGTTTAGGGTTTTAGGGGGGGTTTAACAATTAGCAATAAGGACTACAGAGGATAATGGTGATCTTAATAGGTTTAGGGTTTAGGGTCGTCTTATATCCCTATTCTACCACCACTAGAAAGTGAGGCTCCACCTAAGTTATAATGCAGTGTACACAGGTGCACGCCGGCTTTAGCTTCTTGGGATGTAGGGACTGGAGGTATGGATTCAGGGGGGTGTCGGACTTATTTGAAAGTATACTTGCACTTATGACCCAATTAAAAATCCCCTACATCCCCAATCTGGATATAGTGGAGTGATAAGTGCAGTTAGAACTGAGTGACAACTACTAAACTCTTCATCCCCAGATATCCCTACAAACCCCAGATTCCTTTCCATGCCCCACTATGGGCCTGCAAAGGCTGTATGGAGGTTCCGGATCTTTCTCATGTCCAAATTCAAGCTGACATACATATAGTGATATGCATAGAGTATATACACATCTATACAGCAATGCGATATATACACATGTAGAGTTATTTCTCTTTACTAGTCTGTACATACATGCAAAAAATTCTGTAGACATTAATATTATCTGTGCTCAACAAGATATAACTATGCAGCTATACGAGGACAATCAAAAATGCTGACAATCGCCGCTTACGTTTCCATACTTACTGGTTCTTAGCAAGGAATGAGGGAATAGAACCCTGCTTAATCCCTATATAATCTATTCCGACATTCCCAAATAGCCTCCAGCAAGTGTTTTAGTCGAGGCGGATACCTAACCCCGGTCGCAGTCGTAATGTTTGACACCAAGGGTTTGAAGTTCGGGGGGTTCGGTTCAAAAACCCTAAACCCTAAAATGTACGCCTTAAACCCTAAACCCTAAACCCTCCACCCGAAACCCTAAACCCTAAACCCCAAAGTGCGCACAGTTTTTTTATCGAGATGGCCATTCTAGCATGTTTAAGTGGCATAAAGAACCCTTTGACCATCTAGATCTGATAGTGTCCCTATCAGCCATGTAAACCCTGAACCTTAAATGCCTAAACCGTACCTGAAGGCTCAAGGAACTTAGTCAGAAGATTATGAACTGGGTTAAAGCGAGGACAATCCAAACTCTGAGAAGTAGCTGCTCAGTTGCTGTACGAATTGCGCGCGTAGTTATCCACATCAAGCCCTCAGGGAGCCCTGGAAACTTCAACCTGACGACGCAACTAAGCTTAACAAACGACCAAACCCACCACAGACCATCACGAAACCCCGCAAACTATTGGCAGGGGGATATCACCCAGAAATTTAGATGGTAGGGTGTTTGTTGAGGGCCCTACATCTTACTGTTGAGAACAAAATTTCTTGCATGACCTTAGTATGTTGCAATCCCATACTTCCCAAGGTATAAGGTACGTAGGTTCATGTAGGATTGTTAAGCATCCACCGTATATTCCTAAATAACCCTAAACCCTGAAACACCAGCTCCAGGGAACTTCAATTATGTTGCCAAAATATGGGCATAAAGCAGATAGGGTTTAGGGTTTCCTTATTATATTAATCTTACACTAACTCCTTTACAGATACCCGGGTTAAGGCTAGGTGATGTTGTTACGGCTGCCATGCACCATGTGCAACTCAGCTTCTGTACATGCTTCAGAAATGATTGTGGATGGCGAGTCGGCGCAGTCTCCAGATGTGATCAGAAGGAGTCATTCTTAGCTATAAGCTGTTTGACCCCAATTAAATCTCTGCGTCCTTCTTGGGCGGTTGGATCTAGGTAGTGACCTAATACCGTGCTAGCTTCACCTGAAATGATTTCCAGCCAGTATCTTTGGGGGTGACCGCGCGCTCTACCTCTAGTACATTTGACTCTGTCCTTACATACCGGTGAGAAGGCTACATGGTGAATGAGGTCTGTGAGCGGTTTAACCAAGATGTCCGTGAATTGCTGCAATTGCTGTGTAACCGAATGTTGCGAATCTGGTAGTAGGAGGATTTGATCCCGATACAGCGTCTCAGAAAACAGTGGAACCATGCATCTATGGCCCTTAGATGTCGTAGATTTAGGGTAGAAACATCCAAGCCATAGGGATGTTCAGGGCTTAGGGTTTGGGATCAGAGTAAGAATGGAGAATCAATCCCAAGGGAAAATGGAAAATGAAATGGAAACTACAGTTTAGTGTTTATGGCTTAGGGTTTAGGTTTATGTAGGGCTTCGGGTTTGGGGTTTCCTTTTTTCCCAGACCCCTAGACACTAACCTGGTACCCAACCACCATGTATTGCGACCTGAATGAAACACACATCCTACGCCATAGTGGATCCCCGATCCGAACTCATAACCCTACTTCTATTACAAACTCAAGCGAAGCTCTGAAAATCCTCTACCGTGTGCCCTGAACCCTTTATACTACACCTATACCCTAAACCCTAAACCTTGAACAATAAACCGTCAACCCGAACCTCGACCCAAAAACAAAAAAAAACTACTGCCTCCTGAGCCATTGGGGAGTTTGAGTTTTGCAGCTTGCCGGCCAAGTTCACCTGTAGGACTCACAGAAACCGATTTGGAGCTGTAGGTGTGCGTATATATGTACATACCGCAATAATGGAAAGTCAAATGGGAAAGCAAGCGGAGCATGAGATTGCAAATGCTACTTGGAGCTTAGGGCTTGGGGTTTCCAAAGTTAGGGGCATCTTTTTTGTTGGGGGGGGGGGCACACAATGCGGAATATGATGTTTTCGTCTCTTTCTTGGGGTCCCCCTATTTACAGAAACTAGCAGAGAGAGAGAGAGGGAGACAGAGAGAGATAGAGAGACAGAGAGAGGAGAGAGAGAGAGAGAGAGAGAGAGAGAGAGCGCGAGAGCGAGGAAGAGAGAGGGAGAGAGAGAGAGTGAGAAAGAGACAGACGTATAGTTGCACAGGGGCCAAAGGGGCCTATAAGACAATTTTATGGAGCATATCAAACATTGGTGAGAGGTGTTTTATATGAAGGGACGGCTTCCTGTTCCCTAAACATGTAGGATCGAATTTCGGGCCTAGAGCTTCGAGAGTAGAATCGGAAGGTGTGGGTGCTTAAATGAATAGAGGCGGGCTCTACAACTAACGTTAATGTTCTGAAAATCGTAAGATAGGGGCTAAAGACCAAGTAGGCTCCTTTGCGCTTGTTCGGCTACCTTGTGGGGGGGGCTCTCAGGACTCAGGATTGGGTCCAGGGTCTAAGGCAAAGTGCTGGTCCCCGACTACCCTTTCGCGTAAGGCCTAGCCAACCTAAAGTGTAAAACGCACACCCTATGTCCTGAACTCCACACTCCAGACCCTAAACCCAAATCTGTATGAACTCTAACCTTAGACCCTAACTCCACACAAACCCCAAGCCCCACGCCCTAGACTCTAAATCCCCCAACCCTTGTACTGCCCAGACACCAACACTGATCGGGAGTGCTGGAGGGATTGCTCAGCATGGGCCAACGCAGCCTGTGAAATTTTGGGTTTAGGCTTTAAGGTTGAAGGCAAAGGCTGAGGCTTTAGGGCTTAGGGTCTTGGGTTTTGGGATTCGGGTTTAGGGATTGGGGTTTAGGGTTTAGGCTTCAGGGTTTAGAGTCTAGGCTTCAGGGTTTAGGGTTGAGGGTTCAGGCCTTAGGGTTTTGGGTTTTGGATTTTGGGATTAAGGTTTAGGGTTTGGGGCTCCAATTTCAGGGTTTAAGGTTTGAGGGTTGTCTTGGGGAATGAGACTTTGGGCTTTACGGATCTAACTTTGAGGTTTGGTTCCTTGGCCGAACTTCAAGGACTGGGGTATAAGCCCTTACAGAAATCTAGTGTCCAGTCAATTGTCCACTACCCTTCCCGTTCGATTCTCCACCATTTTCATCCTAAAAGCAGGACCCATACCAGAAATGCACATACCCAACTATGACCCCTACACCTCCCTACAGACACCCGCAACGATCGCTCCCGTAAACCCTAAACCTTAACTTCAGATGCCATAGGCTTTCCCTGGCTTTGATTGCTGCTGCTGCTGCTGCTGCTGCTGCTGCTGCTGCTGCTGCTTGAGGTGGGCCAGGGGGGGAGGGTTCCCGGCTTAGGTAAAGAAATTGAATATAAAACTGGAATTCTATGCTAGTTTCCCAAAATTGGGGGACCCCCATATAGACCCCAAAAGAATCTAATCCTGACTATTGGCAACCCCAAACAGGTGCCCCTAATTTTAGTAACCCCCCATATGGTGGCTGAGTAAGTACCATGTAGAAAGCATTTTGGGTTTAGGGTTCAGGGTTTGGGGGGATAGGGTTTAGGGTTTTGGGTTTAGGGTTGGGCCTATATAATCCGTACATAACCCTTATATACCCATGTATGCCCCTATATATACCTTTTGCCCTAAACCCTAATCCCTAAACCCTAAACCCTAAACTACTGATTTAAACCCTTAACCCTGAACCTTAAACCCTAACTATATGGGTGGTTGTCAAAATTATGGTCCCTTTTTGGATCCCTAGTATAATACGGCACCTAATATTTAGGGTACCCAAAAAGGGACCATAATTCTGACATCCACCCATATCCCCCTACATAGATCCTTTGGGGCTCGGGGGCCTGCATGGCTTGCTGCTGAAACTGGGCACTCTGCACCAGCTCTTTGGGTCTGTCCTAGATTCTTAGGGTTTATAGTCCCCCTTAAGTAGATAAACTATGGGGTATATGGGAATCGTATTATAATATACCCAAAGCCATATTCTATCTACTTAAGGGGGGCTATAGGACTTGGGGTAAGTTGTTTAAGGTTTATGTTTTTGGGGGGGGATTAAGGCTTGGGGTTTAGACAGGGAGTATATGGGGACACATAAGAGTTTACGTAGGTTTTACCGACTTCTCATTTCGAGTTTTTTTTGGGGTTGGGAGTGCTGGTTTGGGGTTGAGGATTTTCAGGCTTAGGGTTTTAGGCCTTCGGATGCGGGGCTTTGGGGTTTAGGCTTAGTTCGGATTTGGGGTCTGGGGTTTTCAGGCTTAGGGTTTTAGGTCTTAGGGCTTACGGCGTACGGCCCGGGGCTGGGGTTTGTACTTGTACACAGGCAGGGTATAAGTACCAAAAACGAAGCTACGACTAGCAAAATCTAGAATTCTCGGACTAGCAACTCCGGCTGGCTACTTTAGTCGGCCTTGAAAATAACAGAATTCAGTCCTCAAAATTGGCTGAAATCTTGCAATGCTTTGGCAAGTTCTATGCAGCTTCGTAGCACGTTATGAAACTTTGCCTCACCCTAAACCCTACGCCCTAAACCCCAAGCCCTAAACCCTAAACTCTAAAAGCTAAGCCCTAAATCCAGGTGATTGGCATACGGTTTTAAGCTAGGTGTGCCATGATCTTCTACAACCACAAATTTATGCACCCCTACTTCCTCAAAGTATGATACAATGATCGTAAAATGGCTGTTGGTGTTAGCTTCTAACTTCTTCATGACGGTTATTTTCGAGAAAATATTCCATACAACATGATTGGAAGGACCACTCAACCTCTTCTGAAGACACCCCTGATGCCCTAAAAGGCCAAGTCTCCAAGACCTTCAAGAGATCCCGGACGTCAGAAAGCAGGTCATGGCCAACCACCTCATGAGACTGCCAATACCTTGGAACCAAGGACGGGTTTTAGGGGCTGTGATTTCAAATGATTTAGGATTACGGCATAAGGTTGGGGCTTTAAGTTTGGAGTTTGGGTGAAGGATTTAGGAGTTTGGGTTTCGGACTCAGGGTGCACAGGTCGGGGTGCAGGGTGTAGAGATAGGTTTAGGTGCCCATAAAGGGTAGAAATGTTGTGGATTGAAGACATCTTTCTAAACCTTAAATCCTCAGCCATAAGCCGTACATCCTGAATCCGAAAGCCTAAACCCTTAATTGCAAACCCTAAACCCTAACCGTAAATCCTGAATCCTAAACCATCACTTCCAACCAAGGAAGCACAGCACTGGACACAGGACAACTGATCCAGGCTCGGGTTTGGAACCCTCTAGAAACCCCCTCTACTCAACCCCCTGCCCAGCCCAGTCAAGCCCCACCCAGCAAAAAGGAAATTCCAGGACTTCCCCTCCTGCCATCAACCCCCACGCTCATTGGGTTTCGGGTTAGGGTTTAGAGTTTAGGGTTTCAGGTTAGGGTTTAGAGTTCAGGGTTTTGGGTTAGGGTTTAGGGTTTAGGTGGTCTGCGAGGTCCTGTGCACCCAGAAGAACAGCCGGAGGAAGACTGTCTCTCAAGGGTTGCATCGGCACTTCTCAAAGCTGGGGTGCCCTTGTCTGCCCCGTCTGTCCCCGAAGTTTACACTCCCCATGCGTGAGAAGCTTCAGAACCAACCCTTAACCCCATGTCTACCCTTTTCCCAGAAGGGTTTAGGTTTTAGGAATGAAATGTTTTCTCCTGGTATGCACATCATAAAGAAACCCCTAACCCTAAACCCAGAGTGGAGCTTCCATTTTCTTGTCCATTCGGCATTTCCTGCTAACAGCTAGCAGTTTAACATTTAACCCTTAACCCTGTACATCCTTGTGCACTAACCACTTCATCTTCAATTTGCTTTACCATTGGATTTTTGATTCCCTGGTATCAACCATAAACCCTGAATAGCAGCTGCCATATTCCTTTCCATTCCCAGACCCTGGACCAAGTCTGAAATTAGGATTCTTCCTGAACCCCCCTAAACCCTAAACCCTAAACCCCAAAACCCTAAACCCTAAACCCCTAAACCCTAAACCCAGCCGCTGTTGTGCCACGAAATCCGAGGTGGAGGACAAACCATGGTCGGCGCTAGCTGGCACATCGCCGCTGTTACAGACCGAAGCGCACGTCTCCATCATGGCTCGAAAGTGTCAGGGTTTTATAGGCTTTGGGGGGGGGGGGCGTGGTTAGGGTTATAGTCCCCTTTAAGTAGATGACATATGGGGTATATGGGAACTTATTATGATATACCCAAAGCCATATTCTATCTACTTAAGGGGGACTATACATAAAAATATGATCTAAAAGGGTTTCAGAGTTGAGGGTTTCGGGTACTTAGGTGTTTAGACGTTTGGAATTTATGGCTTAGGCGAGGCAAGGAATGGATCAGTGGGTTTATTGTGTGAGCATTGTTTAGGGTTTAGTGTTTAGGGGCTACTTGAAGGCATCAAGTCCTTCGGTTTCTGCGAAACACCGAGGGGAAGAATGCAAAAGTCAAAGGATTAGTGCAGCAATGCTCTGTAAACCCTTAGCCCAAAACCTTATATAACCCCATTATGGTGGTTTCCATGTTCTTTCCATTATCCCTATTACTCTGCTTAAATTCCCAATGGATTCCCTGAAGTTCCCCTACTTTGAGTAACCTGCATTTAGGCCCGCAAGCTACGCAGCCTCACACTTCAAGACTGCCCATTGACCTTTTTCCGAAAATGGGTGGCGCAGGGTGCTTTGAAACTGCCTGCTGCCCTAAACCCTAAACCCTAAACCCTAAACCCACGGTACTTTGGTGAAACTAGGAGCCTGCCCAGACTTTGCACACTCGGTCGTATGGCAAGCCTGACAGCTCCTGTCCGTCATTCAGCACGACAGTGCAGGTGAAGCTATCCTGGCTCCACATTAGGATGCGATTGAAAGCTACGGTGTATAGTCCCCCTTAAGTAGATAGAATATGGGGTATATGAGAATCTTGTTATACATACCCGAAGCCATATTCTATCTACTTAAGGGGGAACCCAGACCAAAAAAATCATATTCAAAATTCCTTGTTAAGCTTTACCAGCGTTTAAAAAAACACTCAGACATGGCCCAGAATCGGTCTCCACAGATTGCAGGGTGCCCTCCTGTTGGGTCCCTTTCCCAAGAACCAGCACCTGCAGGCTTCCCTTAAATGAGCTATACCCTAAACCCTAAACCCTAAACCGTAAACCGTGTATAGTCTGAACTCCTTAAAGGGTGGTTATATAGGGTTTAGGGTTTATGGTTTAGGGTCTAAAAAACTCTTTAAAAAGCTGGCTATATAGGGGAGTATATAGGGGAGTATTACAAGGGTTACTGAGGGGGATACTAGGAGTTTAGGCTATGGCTTAAATGCCTCCAATAGACATCACTTTAGCGGTTTAGGGTTTAGGGCCTACACCTCTGCAATAGAAGTCACTTTAGCGGTTTAGGGTTGAGCTAAATGTTTACAATAGGAGTCGCCTTTGTGGTTCAAGGTTTAAGGCCTAGGGCCTACATCTCTCCAATAGGCGTCACTTTAGCGGTTTGGGGTTTGGCGTCACTTTTGCGTTTAGGGTTTAGGGTTTAGCGGTTGCTTTAGGGGTTAGCCTTGAGGGTGCGGGGTTCCCCCTTTAGACCAGCAACAAAAACTGATGTTTGAAACAACAATGAGAAGGAAATGAAGGTAGCCAACCCTAAACCCTACACTGCATGGCTAAACCCTAAACCCTGAGGTAGCCCTGGCCTTGTTGCCAAATTTTGGCAGCACTGTTTCAAGCTGGTCTGGTTTCACGGTCAGTTCAGGCTCGTGACCCTCCAGGGGCTTCAGCAGCTTTACTATGACCTGGGCTCACGAAACCCTAAACCCTAAACCCTAAACCCTAAACCCTAACCCTAAAACCTAAACCGCACCAATAGCCAGGAAAAAAAACTTTGCTTACTGTCCCTTTGAGGAACCAGAACCAGAAGAACCCGAGGAGACCAAGAGCAGGAAACCCTAGACCCAAAATCCTGTTGAGGGTTTAGGGCTTTGGGATTTAGGGGTTTTGGGTTTAAGGCTTTAGGATTAGGGGTTTAGGGTTTAGGGTTAGGGGTTGAGGGCTTAGGGCTTAGGATTTAGGATTCAGGGGGTTTAGGATTTCAGGTTCAGGGTCAATCCAAGACCCGAAGCCTGAAACCCCAAAACCAGACCACGTGGCAGAGTTGGAGAGGGCGTCGCTCTCCTTACTGGTGCTTCGAGTTAGGGTCAAGGGTTTAGGGTTTAGGGTTTAGACGGATCAACTCCTCCCCAAAATGACCCCTCTGCAATCGCCTAAACAAATACCTATGTATGACCCCTTAAGTAGATAGAATATGGCTTTTGGATATATTATACTGAGATCCCCATATACCCCACATTCTATCTACTTAAGGGGGACTATATAGGACCCTGCTAGAAATCCTACACCCCAAAACCTTTGCGGTTGAGGGTTTAGGGTTTAGGGTTTAGGGTGTTTCTCGTTTCTTCCGCACTCCAAAGCCAAGCCCTACACCTCCTAGGCCCTTGACCTGGAACCCTAAAACTCTAAATCCAAAATCCAGAAGCCAGACCTTAAACTCCAAACCCTAAACCTCTACATTCCCCCTTAAGTAGATGGAACATGGCTTTGGGTACATTATAATAGGATCCCCATATACCCCATATTATATGTACTTACGGGGGACTATGTCCCTAAACCCTTCACCCTAAACCCTAAGTAGTAGTTTCCATGTTCTTCTCCATTATCCCTATATTACCCTATATTCTATCTACTTAAGGGGGACTATAAACCTCTGGCTATGCCTAAACCGCCAGTAAGTCTCTTTTGTCACAGCCTTCAGTCCACAGGCTTTGCCACCAAGCGCATTGGGGCAAAGGACCTTCACCACAAGACCTTGGGGCCAGGTTGAACCTAGTAAGATTTTATTCCCTATATAAAGTGCTATACCCCAAAAGGAGGATACAATCTTACTCTATACTGGGTACCGTAGTATCCCCAAATAAAATACTACCCACCTTG